>CM037852.1:94618685-94929096 GCA_021234595.1 Delia radicum
TTACTTATCTTTTGGATCTAATTAGATTACAGTAGATTTAAATTAAGCTCATGATCTATTTTGGGATCGGGATCTTAAATTAGATATTTTTGGATCCGCAAATTTTGATATAAATTTTTAATCCGGTAATTTATTTGAGGGATCTAATCGGATATTACTCGATACAATAATTTTGAGATAAATTTGGATACGAATATATATCGATTCATATCAATTGAGATCTGATTTTCTATTTGAGATGTAACTTTTTTTTTGATCCAATTTCAAAAAATTTTGGAAATTTACGAAAAATGAATTGTATAATGTAAGAATAAAAAAGCGCGAAATTTCCAAATAAAAACATTTTATGTCAGATTTGGATACAGCTATAAAAACGATGTATTTTAAAGCCGCGTTTTTTTTAGCCATTGAGTAGTGAAATTTTTGATTGTTTTGTTAATGAGAGTTTATACTTTTGATTGTTGGGTTGATAAGAAAATACGAAAATGTAGTTCTCTGCTAAACATTAGTGTAAGAAATGCCAAAATTTATTCCATTTATACGCAAAACATAAATAATGCCAAGTTTTTAATAAAACACTAATACAAAAAAATTAAATCGGGTAATTTCATATGTTTTTGAATCAAGATTTGTCCACAAAAATATACAAAATGAATTTTTTTAAATGTATTCAATCGTCTGTATGTATTCATAATCTGTCACAATGTTAATTTTGTTTCCTCTAGAAGGCATTTTATAACAATGTTAACAATGTTTCCTCTAGAAGGCGTTTTATAAAAAAAAAAAAATTTTATTGTATAGATCTGCTAAGTTTGGTCGTACTGGTGTCCTTAATGAGTTAATATTCAACAGTTTTTTTTTATATTTCTTTATTGATTTCAAACAAAATTAGCGATATTTTTGTAATATTTAATTCATGAAAAACAAAATATAATTTATGGTTTTTTAATTTAATATGATAATTTTCTTTTCCACAAAAACAAAGAAAGTGATATATAATCAGTAATTTCCATTGTCGCTATTTTTCGCCATTTTATCTTTTTCGTTCTTATACCAGCTCATAAATAAACATCCAACAACGTTCTACGGCAAAAAAAGAAAAAAGAAATCTTTGTGGTAACGCCTAAAGCTCAATTAACATTTCAACAACCATAATTTAACAACAACAGCAAAAAACATTTTGACAGCATTGAATTAGCTAAAATGTAAATTGTTGCCAACATTTAACATATAAAACACGTTTTAAGGGTAAATTACGTGTTTAACCGTAATAATAAGCATAATATAATCAGAATCTAAAGTAGAAACACAAAAAAAAAACATTATACAGAATGTAATAAATATTAAGAATTAAGGACAGAAGATGAAGATGGAAGGAAATGTCTAGAAAATGTAAAGAAAGTCGTATGTCTAACCGCAACATCTACACACTGAAAAAAAGCCTGCTGGAAATTTAAATGCTGGTACTTTTGTTTGGAGAACATTTCCGTTTCCCATGTTTCTAATATAACACGTTTGATTGCAAATATAATTATGTTTGCCTGTTAAAATATATATGTTTGGAACTAGTGAAGCAATGCTGCCGGCAAAAATATATATGTTTGGCTGCAAATATATATATATGTTTTACTACAAGTATGTTTGCATGTCCCAAACATAATATCTAAAAATTTTATACTTGCAAATATATCTTTGTTTAATTTTTGAAAATTTGAATCATTGTAAACATATATATAATTGCCTGCAAACATATTTAACAGAGTATTTTTCTGCGTGTAGTATTTATGCTTTAAATATGAAATGCTTTAAACACGCTAAAATAAAGACAGAATATTTGACAGGTTTTTTAATTAATTAACAACCGTATTTATTACAAAATTGTAAAGAATATTTGTAATAAACATTAAATTCTTTACCGGAAGGTGTACACTCATAATATTTTAACAGTAACTGATTGCAGTTTGTTTTAAAAGTAAACAGTTAACTTTGTTTTTTAAGGAATATACATTCCAACTACTAAGAATTATTTTTTTTTAACTTATTTTACTCATAAATACTGTTTTTCTGTACCAGTTGTTATTTTCAGTTAAAATTACTTTTTACAAAAAATTCTTTATTTAAACCAAAAACATAAAAACTAAAATCGGTTTTCAATTAAAAAACTTAATTGAATCAATTAATATTTTAATTGATTTTGCACCTATCACGATAATCATAATATTAATTAAAATATGTATTGAAAATGGAAAAGGAAAAAAAGCTATAAATAACTATCTACCAAACAAAATTATGATACTAAAAAAAAAAAAAACAGCGTGTGAACGACATGTTTGTATGGATATGTGTTTTTGGCAATGCTGTGTCTGTTTGTGTATTTGTGTGTGTGCTTGTTTTGTTCTAAGCTACAAAATGTGAAATAAGTTGTGGTAGTATTTGAGGTTTAAAGTCTAAAAGCTAAAACATAATTGGCTTAGGTGACTTAAGTCAGTTGTTTGTATGAATCGAAAATTTAATTAATTGCATTTCCAAATTTTCATTTTATAATAATACGTGACTTAAGCCACTTAAGCCAATAATGTTTCAAATATTATTTGTAAATTTCAAATAAAAATTTCAATAAAACGGAAAAGTTTATTTTCACAAAGTTTATGAAACCTTTTAAGAAATGATGAAGGTCTAGAAAACAATTGCCTTAAATTTGTATGAAACTTTCCGAATTTTAAAGTTTCGCATTTTTTTCCATAGTGTTTTTATGCCGTTTAATGGAATTGAATTTGAGAACATTATTTAAAAAAACGGTGTAGTTTTATACAGTTTAAGGTATACCAAGTTCACGTGAGAACCAATAACGGAATACATCACATTTTTGCGTCTGACGTTCTAAATTATATTTGAAATTGAGTGAATTGAGTGAAAAAGTAGTTTTAAAATTTTTAATCGCAAAATTTGTATTTATTTTTTTTTTTTTTAAATTTTCAGAACTTTTTTGTAACATTTTATAAAAAAAACATGACAACATTTTTAGGTATCTAGAGTGAATCTTCAAGACGGAATAAATTAATAAGTGGAAAAAAAGTTTTTTCAGCTACAGTTTTTTTCAAAACATATTTCTCTTTTAGACATCTAAAACACTGCATGAATTCCTTAATACTAACAGCGACATGGCATTAACAAATTTTAATGACTGACTTTTATGGAACCAACAACATTCTATAAAATTTTGAATTTTGCTGATTTAAAAGATAATTCGATTTCCAGCAAATAAGAAAAAAAACCGGCGAAAAATTCATGTTTACCAAAATAATCGCGATATTTTTTTTTTATTTCCAATGTATGACAAAATTTTTTTTAGTGTATTTTTATATTTTTTTATGTGATAAATACAACGGGATCTATAAATAGATTTAACTTTAATTAAATCCAAGCATAAACTATAATTTTAACATTTTTAATTTGCTTTAAATTTAAAACCGACAAAATGTTTTGCGCCATTAAAACTAAAAAATCCAAATTTTTTTTTTCTTACTTTGCCGAAAGAGTAGAAAATTTTTGAAATTCCTCGTATATATTTTAATTATAACACAAACATGTTCACATAATTTTTATAATATTTCCTTTGCCAACATTATGCTAACTAACCTACTTTCTTGCATGTTAACTATTATCCTTGAACTGTATATAAACACTATTTTCAAATGCCTGACATGCGTGAATATTGAACAAATTATTTGCAAGAGCATGCATGTGCTAAAAGTAATAATGCACCACTATAGTACTTTGCATATTATTAACATTTTCATTTCGTTTTTTGTGCATTCAATGTTTGTGTAAAAATTTACATTAGCTCGTTTTTGGCTTTGATCGCAATATTGCCAAAAAAAAAAAAAAAAACTCAGTGTGTACATTAGGGTGTCCCGAATAGGGCACATTTTCGAATTGGTTGAAGGAATACCACTTAATCGATGCTTATTAAAGAGGTGAATATAGGAAAAAAAGTAAAACATTTTTGAAGTGGATCCTCATTTTCCTACCAGCGATTGAAGTTATCGGTTATAGTGCATTTTGACCAAAAAAAAAAGTTTCGAATTTTTTTCAAAATAGGGGCTCAAAAGATTAATAAGTTTTGGCTTAGTACTAGAAAAACATTTTTAAATTTTGTGGAGAGTAATTTTGGTACATCAGAGTATTTTTTAATGTCTACCAAGTGCAATTTCAATCATTTATATTTTTTTAAATTTTTACAGAAAACAATAGTACTTACTCAAAACTAAAAAATCCTTTGGTAGACGAAAATTACTCTACAGAAAATTTAAAAATATTTTTCCAGTAAAAAAAAAACCAAAAACGACACAACTTTTGAGCCCTATTTCAGAAAAAAAAATTCGATTTTTTTTTTGGCCAAAATGTACTACAATTGTTAACTTCAATTAGTGGTAGGGAAATGAAGATCCACTTAAAAATGTTTAACTTATTTTTTTCCATATTTAGCTCTTTAATACGCATCGCTTGAGTGGTATTCCTTTTTTTTTATTTAGGACACCCTAATGTACATACACATACCGAAAAAATAGAATATTTGTGCTTTAAGTAGAGTTTAGTTTGTTAAAAGGGGTAGTTATTTGAAATTATAAAATTTGCATAAAAATTGGAATAAATTTTTTGGTAAATGTCACAGAAGGTAAGCAATGTGCACGATAGTGCAAACAATAACAGTTGTAAGCGGTTTTTGAATACAAAAATTGTAATTGGATTTATTTTTAATTTCGATACGACAAAAAAATGTTGAGTTGAATTTTCTTGAGGTTTTACGAAAAAAAATGTCTGTATATAGTAAACGCTCGTTAATCAGAATACAGTTAATTCGAAAGTTTTATTTACTCTACAATTTGAATTGACTTCAGCTCTTTAATTCAAACTTTTTATAGAGCTCTTGCTTTTGGTATTTAAATAATGTTTCTTTCGGAAAAATTCTGACAAACAGCGTTTCTTTCTACAACACAGCGCTACAAAACTTACCCCTAAAATCGAAAACAGTAGCAGTTGTCCAGTGTAGACAAGCATTATAATATAAGTGGTTCTAGTATATATTTGGAAATTGCAAGTACTTACAATTGTCATTACAAATCTCATTACTTTTATATGGGTATGTCGCACAAAATAATGACATATCATTACTAAGCAACATATGAAAAATCAAAAAATATGTGATTACTATATTCACAAAAACAAAAAGTAAAAATAAGTTTTAAAAAATATAAATTTAATTAAAAAATTTATTTTTTATTGAATGTTTTTTTTTTTTAAATAAAATGTGCAAACTCGGGCGGAAGTGGGACGCCAGGTTGTCAGTCAAAAGCTGTATCATATGAGCTAGCCCGACATGTTGTACTTGATATAAATGACTTTATTGCACATTTACTTTCCAGCTTACCAAAATTCAAAAGCAAGTAGGGGAAGATGGGGTAATTTGGGACTAGTTATTTTTTAGCTCCTAAAAGGCACCCACATCTTTTTTTGTTTAGGCTTTTGATAGATCCATTCCAAAGATTGGTTAGAGGTTGTAGCAACACAACTAAATTATTCGTTAGTTCTATTTTAGGCGGGTTTCCAATGAAGAAAATGTGGGGTAATTTGGGACGTTGTGGGGTATTTTGTCACCCCGTGTAAAAAATGTCAGATATGATCATATATATTTATATCAAAACATATCTGACATAAAGGGTCCGCCATTTAACGTTTTTTTTTTTCAACTAGTGCTTATTTCGTGAATGGTAACACTTAGCTCATGTCTGATTTGACAGATAATTAGTTTTATCCTTCCGCTGAACGAATATGCTCCGTATGTTCGTTATCTTGTGAAAAAAGTGAAAGAAACTGGCATCCTCATCGATAAAACACAGCGTGAAAAGCCAAAAACAGTGCGTACACCCGAGAATATTGCTGCTGTGGCAGAAAGTGTGCGTGAGGCGCCATCAACATCAATTTACCGTCGTTCTCAACAATTGAACATTTCGGAGACATCATTGAGACGAATTTTGCATAAAGACCTTGGTATGACGCCATACAAAGTCCAATTGGTTCAGGAGTTCAAAAAAAAAAAACTTATTTGGCGGACCCTTTATATGAATGATATCTGACTCCATATATAGTTACAGATAATACTAGTATTTCTCAACAAAAGTTATTTCTTAATTAATTGTTTATTTGATTAAAGTATTAATATTAGAATACAAATTTAATAGACAAAAGAAATTATAAAAACTGAAAAAAAAAAATCCGCAAGAGTACGACAAGTATTTCAAAATGCATTATTTCCAAGGAAAAACAAATTCAGCGAATTATATTAAAGTTATAAGAGTTTCATTAAAATTGAAATATCAACTTCCTGTTAGATTTTAAACCCGAGCCCCGTTCTGTATCTAAAGTCATTAGCAAAGTTGCGCTTTTGATGCGAAAACTTCTCACATTAGATACCAAAACCATACATAGGTGTGCATTAGTTTTTTAAAACTTAAGTTTATAGCTTACAAGGAAGGTATTCCGAGGCGATATGTCGTATATTGAGGTTTGAATATATAGAGAAAAGAAACTTGTGACCACATTTGCAAAAAAGTGAAAAAAATAGCTGTTTCTGACCTCACTTTTAAATCCCTAAAAATTAGATCAGGTAGCTAAAAACCTCGTCTTTATTTTTTTCTCTACAACTTTTATTTTTTTTTTTTGTATTTGAGAGGTCGTTTTGGGATAACTTCTTTGTAAGTTTTTTCCTGGACCACAGTGTTCAACAAAGGTCAGATTTTATTAGTTTTTTATTACAGTATTCAGATGCATCTCAAATTTTAGTTGCGTGCTTTGTTTTTCGCGCAACAGTATTTTTTGTTTGTAATCAATTAGTGTGATTGAAAAATAATGGATATTGCATCTCAATTAAAAAAAAATTTTATTATTGAATAACATTTGCGAATAAAGGAAATCCGATTACAACTTTTGAATATATGGCTCTTCAAAGTTACATACTTTTAGGCTTTAATTTAATTTTTTCATTAAAACTGTTAAAACTTCTTGTTTTTTTAAAAATTGAATGAGGAGATGTTTTTATAGACTTAACGCAGTATATGTGTTAGGGTATTCAATCGGTTAACCGTTAACCGTTACTCGATTAATCTATGAATTTTAATCAAACAACTCTTCGAGTAAATTAATTTCGAGTAACGAATAACTCGAACAGTTTTAGTCGATTAATCGAGTATATACAAATACATATTATTTTTTTTTTTGTAGTTTTCGACTTTCAAATTTCATACAAATTTTAAATCGAAAACGTATTTTCGAAACCCGAAATTTTTCAGGTAGCTTCATTTAATGACCCAGAACAACATCAAACAATGCATTTTTGTATATTCGAATGTTTCGAAAGATTTTCGGACCCATATTTTGGTGTGTAGGATGTAGTCTTTTTTATGTATAAAACTTTTCCCTAATAATTTAAGGACCCCTAATAAGAATCAGAAGTCAAAATAGAAATATATCCACAAACAAAAAGTCGATAGTGAAATTGCTAAATATTTAATATAAGATTTTAAAATTAGTTATAATTACTATGCTTTAAATAAATTAGCTCAAATCATTTGTTTGAGTTTTTTAGATTGATTAATTTAAATTTGAGGAATTTACAGCTGACTAAAAAGACTTTCTTAAAAAATTAAATTACTTTTTCTTTCATTTGATACCAATTTTCCTTCTAGTTAAAAAAAAAATCTTCAAAAAACTATCAATTGCCCTTTTATGTGCGACATATTTAATAAAAAACACACTGGAAAGCAGTTGTAAAATATCTACATTATATAAATGTAGCTACAATGCAGTAGTTTTTGTAGGTTATACTAAAAAAAACTGTCAAATATATTGACTTTTTAATGTAAAACAACTTCAATTACAGTTAAAATTACTGCAAATAAATAACTGCACAAATATCTATCTCTAGAACTTTTCTAACATAGGAGGTATCCCAACCCGAACTCGCAGATTTTAATGAACCTTGCATATGTTATCAGGGAGCAGAAAAAACACATTTTTTTTAGCTACCCAATCTCAAGTTTAAGGGTTACAAAGTGGCGTTTAAAATTAATTTGTTTTTGTATGAAAACTTCTCTTGAGTTTACGAAAACTAGATTTATTTTTACACATGCTTAAAGTCCTCCAGAAAACAAAAACTTTGATACCCATATTACCTATATAATGGACCGGAGTTGCCATATTTTTCAATTATTTCAAATATAGGTTGAAAAGGCTCTTCGGGAAAAGTCGCATAAAACCGAACAATTTCGAATATCTGAAAAAGCTCAAACATACCTACGATTAAATTAAATAGGCATGACTATGAATTATTTTTAACTTATTACAACTACTATTAATTAATAAAACGCCAGATTTAATGTTACTCTAATACACGTTTTTTTGAATAACAAAAATACTGGAAAGTTTTTCGACATAATTTGTGCATCAGTGAATGCGTGTTCAAAAAACTTTTAATTTGATTCCAAACTTGTCTATATTTACTTTAAATATAACGAAATAAACTGAAAAACTTACAATTTGGTAATTTTTGACACCACTTAGTAACGCCTAAACATGAGATTGCACCGCTGAAGATATGTCGGTCCAGGTCGGGATACCTCCCTGGTAAGTGCAAGCGTTTATGATTTGAACTTTAACAAAAATGGTTTCTTCATAGCGGATTTATACAATAAAAATTTATTTTATCTCTGAAATGTTTTTAATTATTATTTTTTTTTTATGAAAAATACTGGGTGTAAAAAAATTAGTTAAGCCGAACTTAAAGTTTAAATATTTTATTTTCTCAACTTTCAACGTTTACATTTTTTTTGGTGTTCTCTACATATTTGCCATTAAAATATGTTTTATTACCAAAAAATGTAATAAAATTTTTTTCGAAGCAATTTTAAAACACAAAGTAACCATGAAATGTAGCTTTTAAAAATAAATACAAACATTATGCTACACAAAATAAAAGTATGTCTGAAAACGATTTTGCATTTTACAAAAGCTTAATATGAGTGAAACTCATATATTAAATAAACCACATACGCGAGTAAAAACGATCAAATACAATCATATCTCATTGAATATAGTATTATATAGAAACATATCTATACTTCTATACTAATATTATAAAGAAGTAATGTTTGTATGTTTGTTTGTTTGTTTGTAGAAAGTAATCTCCGTAACTAATCATACGATTTCTAAATTTTTTTTACCAATATTTAATTTGGTCCTCCAGGATGGACATAGGCTATATATCGTTCCGGAAATTTTTTTTTTTTAAAGTTATGAGCGGAAACATAAAAATAATATATATATAAAACAGGATGTGTGTATGTATGTAACGTATGGACTCCAAAACGGCTGTGCCGATTTTGACGAAATTTTTAGGGAATCTTCAGAATATTCAGGCGGGTGACACTGTGAAGTCTGATTTTTGATTTTCTGTCTGTGGGTGGAGGGGCGTGGCAAAATCCAATTTTCAGCTATTCATTTTATATACTTCAGCAAATAAAGGCGATAGAAGGACAAATAGGTGTTGGGCTTCCCATGAAATTACAAATTTTAAAATGATTTACTAATGTGAATTTATTTTCTTTAATTATTTATTTGCGTAAAGAAATTTCTTGATTTAAAGAATTAATTACAATTAAAATTTGAATTCAAAACAACGTTTCCTGGTCAGCTAGTAGATTTATAAAGCTTAATATGGATATATGTGATGGAGTATATGATCTTATATAATTGTATCTTGGATTTGGTTTTCCGAAAATGTTTGATATGGTCCCATACATATTAATATCTAAATACATATTGATGGATATTACTGTAGATGAGGCATATATCGCACACTTAGTTTAAAAGTGACTCAACTCAAATTTTTCAGAAATTGAAAAAAAATATTTGCAACTTTATAACAATTGAAACATAAAGAAGACATAACTGTTTTTTAGCAACAGTTAACAACAACAAAATAAACTTTTATTTTTTTATAGATAAACAAGTGTATTATGCATAGTTTAAGCATATAAACACGAAAAATTAAAATTTTAAGTTACTAAATATTTTTTGACTCAAAATAATATTTAGTAAAAGTGTTTGCTAATTTTACAGAGCAAAATGCTATTCTCAATTAACTAAAGTTCACATCGAATATTACTAAAATTTTGTAAAGTTAACATAATTATTTGTCTGTTAATTTTATCAATTTGTTCTGCAAGTTCATCTTTAACTAATTTTTAGTAGCCTTTTCTGCTATTTTACATGTTCTATGAGTGGAACTAAAAACTAATTTTTGTCCTAACTCGAGTTTTTCCGTTATAATTTGGGGTCACTGATATTACTACATATTTTATATATAAATTAGCATGATTTCATATATAATTTAATATCCGATTAGACCCCACAAATATATTACTGGATTTATTTAGATCAAAATTTATCTCAAATTTGGGGATCCAATAAATTTAAGATTCTGATAGATTCCAAAATATCCCATGGGATATCAGTTCTAATTCGACCCAAAAACATAAGTAAGTTTTGGTGGAATAAGATATTTTGAAATTAAATTAAATTTACTTAAGTCCCATTTGAAACAAATTTAAAAAAACTAAAAAAAAATTTACGAAAAATAATTAAAATATCTGGCGCATATATAATATCATATACGCATAGCAAATATTAATGATGATAATCATAATCATATGTCAAACTAATCAAGTGTTGTATATGAAATCTTATAAAATTATATCTTACGTAATTTAATGTCATATATAAATATATCTTAAGTTATATTATACATACGGCAATATATATATAAGAATATCTAACATCACACACACAAATATTTTTTATAACAAATTATATAGCTTATTGGTCACCATATATGATTAAATATTATGTTATATGTGAGAGTGTATGATTTATATGATACGTATAGCATATATAATAAATATCTAATTTTATAAAGGTCAATATATCATATGTTTTACCATATAAGAAACATATAATAATATATGGCTCAGCATGACAGCATATATAACCACATATTGTAATATATCTTGAGATGAAAAAACACAAGAACATATATAATTTTTTTTCTCGGGTTATTACTTGTTTCAGTTCGTAACCTGCTACGTTGGTTTCTGCGAAGTAAATAAATACCCGATTAAAACAATCTGATATGGAGCTTTATGTAGTTTTATATAATTTGTATATTTATTTATATAAATTATATATTTTTATATATTTAAGACCCCATAGTTAATTATATAAAATTTCATCCAAAAAATGGCCCGATTGCATTATATCAAATTATATTTGCTTGTATCATATTAGATTAATTTAGATACAATTAGAAGTGATTTGATACAGTTCTGTCCTAATTGTGTCCTCATCCAATTATCAAATCATACGTTATACTATAATATTATATCTAATTTAATATGATATGGTCTCTATATTTTTTTTAATACAAATATCGCACGGGTTTTTTCAATTTTAAAACATTAATATTAGATCTTCTCATAAAAGCTCGCATATAGCATGTAAGTATGGTAAAACTATGATAAATATAAAATTTGTTATATATTATATATGGTAAGATATTTTAAAATTAAATCAGACTTACTTAAATCCCATAACATATATATATATATATATATATAACAATAACAATATATGATTATATTTGTTACGCATAGAAAAAATGTTGAACCATGCATAACCATATCTCAAAACTAAATTGTTTATCTTGTGTCATATATAGAATGTTACATAATAATTTCTTACATCATTTAAAGTAATTTATAAATATATTTTAAGTTGTATTACACATATGGCAAATGTAATATCAAAGACAAAAAAATTTTTTTTATGACAGTATATATTATTATATGTATATTATATAGCTCACATGTCAATATATGTGATTAGATATTATACTACATATGACAACGTATCTATCATATCTTATTATATATAGTATATATGATTAATATTTAATTTTATAAAGCTTAATATATATATAGTTATATAGTTATATATATCACCATATAAGAAAAATCTAATAATAAACAGAGCTGTGAATGAATCATTCATTTTTGATTTCAATTCATTACGAATTTGAATTGAATTTTGAATAATTCTTTTCACATAAAAAAGAATTGAATGAAATTTGAATTAATTCAAATGAATTTGGTAAAAATAAATTGGAATTCATTTCCAATTCAAATGAATTCGGCAAAATGAATTGCAATTAATTTTCAATTCAAATGAGTTTGGCGAAAAGAATTGCAATTCATTTGACTTGAAATGGTTTTGAATTAATTCAAGTGAATTAGAGAAATGAATTGCAATTCATTTTCAATTCATTTGTATTGAATTGATTTTGAATAAATTCAAATGAATTAGAAAAAATATTGCAATTCATATTAATGAAATGAAAAATGATTTGCAATAAATCAAAGTAAACATGGTGTTTGGAGTTTGTATCGTCAAGTATTACTTACATTAATTCAAATGAATTGAAAAAGAATTGCAATTCATTTTTATAATTCATTTAAATTAATTCAAAATCAATTCAAGTCAAATGAATTGGAAATGAATTGCAATTCATTTCGCCAAACTCATTTGAATTAAAAATGAATTGCAATTCATTTATAGTAATTAAATGTGCTAAAATCCCAAAACTTATTTAACAAATTGTGAAAAGCAATCTGATGTAGGCGTGTCCCTATCCGGATTTCATTCCTGCCTAAGGAAATCTTCAGGGGAATTTGTTATTAGAATTTCTAGAGATATTTGTTATGTTAAATCACAAACTCAATGAGAATTTCTTGTCCTCGTCTATTAGCGAGATTCAAAATTTAAAATATCAAAGAAAAACCAAAACAACAACAAAAAATTGTCACAATTGGCTTTGTCATCTTCCAAATACTACTCTGTTTTTTTGACAGACCTAGCAATGTAGTGACGTTTATTCAAGTAAATCAACAATGGAAAATCATATGTTTTCTATTAGTGTCAGTTACATTTAAATTTGCACAAGCACCTGCATATTTGTTATTTAAATTTATTTTCATCGGGATAAACATTAATTGCATTTATAGTAATTAAATGTGCTAAAATCCCAAAACCTATTTAACAAATTGTGAAAAGCAATCTGATGTAGGCGTGTCCCTATCCGGATTTCATTCCTGCCTAAGGAAATCTTCAGGGGAATTTGTTATTAGAATTTCTAGAGATATTTGTTATGTTAAATCACAAACTCAATGAGAATTTCTTGTCCTCGTCTAGGAGCGAGATTCAAAATTTAAAATATCAAAGAAAAACCAAAACAACAACAAAAAATTGTCACAATTGGCTTTGTCATCTTCCAAATACTACTCTGTTTTTTTGACAGACCTAGCAATGTAGTGACGTTTATTCAAGTAAATCAACAATAGAAAATCATATGTTTTCTATTAGTGTCAGTTACATTTAAATTTGCACAAGCACCTGCATATTTGTTATTTAAATTTATTTTCATCGGGATAAACATTAATTGCATTTATAGTAATTAAATGTGCTAAAATCCCAAAACTTATTTAACAAATTGTGAAAAGCAATCTGATGTAGGCGTGTCCCTATCCGGATTTCATTCCTGCCTAAGGAAATCTTCAGGGGAATTTGTTATTAGAATTTCTAGAGATATTTGTTATGTTAAATCACAAACTCAATGAGAATTTCTTGTCCTCGTCTAGGAGCGAGATTCAAAATTTAAAATATCAAAGCAAAACCAAAACAACAACAAAAAAATTGTCACAATTGGCTTTGTCATCTTCCAAATACTACTCTGTTTTTTTGACAGACCTAGCAATGTAGTGACGTTTATTCAAGTAAATCAACAATAGAAAATCATATGTTTTCTATTAGTGTCAGTTACATTTAAATTTGCACAAGCACCTGCATATTTGTTATTTAAATTTATTTTCATCGGGATAAACATTAATTGCATTTATAGTAATTAAATGTGCTAAAATCCCAAAACTTATTTAACAAATTGTGAAAAGCAATCTGATGTAGGCGTGTCCCTATCCGGATTTCATTCCTGCCTAAGGAAATCTTCAGGGGAATTTGTTATTAGAATTTCTAGAGATATTTGTTATGTTAAATCACAAACTCAATGAGAATTTCTTGTCCTCGTCTAGGAGCGAGATTCAAAATTTAAAATATCAAAGAAAAACCAAAACAACAACAAAAAATTTGTCACAATTGGCTTTGTCATCTTCCAAATACTACTCTGTTTTTTTGACAGACCTAGCAATGTAGTGACGTTTATTCAAGTAAATCAACAATAGAAAATCATATGTTTTCTATTAGTGTCAGTTACATTTAAATTTGCACAAGCACCTGCATATTTGTTATTTACCGAATTCATTTGATTTAAAATGAATTGCAATTCATGCCAACCAAATGCATATGAATCGATTCAAATTTCATTCAATTCGTTTTTTGGCGAAAAGAATTAATTCAAAATTTTACTAATTCAGTGCATGAATGATTCGCGAATTAATTCAAAAATGAATGATTCATTCACAGCTCTGATAATAAATTACTTTGAAAGACACAACATCTTTTAAGATGACAGACCATATATAAACTTTTTTACTCGGGAGGTTCAAATATATGTTCTATAACCGCTTCAATTTGTATGGAGTTTGTCCTATTTGAAATATCTTCTTTACCTTCAAATAAGAACATGTTTGCTTTAGAATCGGTTCGAAACCCAGTTTTAGAACTGGTTTTGGGACAGTGGAATCATTTTTTTTTTTTTTATATTAAAAATTTTGCTGGGAAGAAATATGACTCACGTTATTGGTTGCAGGGCTACATAAATATACATTAAATATAAATATATAGATATTGAAAGATTGATCCCAGCAATTTATATGAATGATGTTTGACATGTGTGTACAGTAATATCAAAATATTGTTACATTTTTAATATAAATCCACTTTCAATCTTATTCCCTGATATTACGTCAATATTGTAAACTTTTTTTTTCGTTTTACATGCAAAGTTCCTAGATTACGTTTACCTTTAGAGTTATAGTTATATAAAATATATATGTATATATGTATTGTTGTTATATTTTAAACATATTTGTACCGTATGTGGTTTCTCTCACTGTATTTGTTAAAAAAAGGAACTGTATTTTACTTAAAGCAATTCAATGAATATTTAATAAATTCATATTTACTTGGTATTTTCTATGAAAAAAAAAATAAAATGAACCAAGAAGCAGTATATCTTTCTGTAAATTTTGTATTGCCATAAGAAATTCTAGAAGCGGAATGTATATAAAATACTATATTAAATGTATTCCTTTGTAGAAAAAAAACATTACAACAACTAGAAAAAATAAAGAAACATCTGTGTTTTTAAATGATTTTGAAAAGCAGCTGCATATGTTTTCTATATATGTTGCATACCTGGGAGATGTCAATTACATTTTGAGATTAATTACTCGTGAAATTTTTCTATAGCGCTCACACTTGTGGACTTCATTGGGAAATTTTAAAATTTGTCAATACCAGACATGCACTTAGAATACTATGTAGGCAAGACCAAAGGGTGATTTTCAGCAACTTTCTTTTTGGCAACACTGTTATTGGAAGCTCAGCTGTTTTCGTGTAATATGTTACTGTAAAACATGTTCAGTTTGGTCTATAATTTAACTATGAATCGACTTAAAAACGAACAACGCTTGCAGATTATTGAATTTTATTATCAATCTTAATTATGTTTCTTTTTCTTAATTATGTTCAGTTTGGGCGACCTTCTGAGGCGGCTATTCGGAATCTTGTCATTAAATTTCGCACCATATTTACATTATTGAACATAAAACCACCAAGACGCATAGGGAGACTGCGGACAGAGAAAAATATCACAGCTGTATCCGCCAATGTTGTTGATGACCGTGAATTATCGATTCGGCGCCGTTCGCAGTAATTGGGCCTCTGTTACTCCACTACGTGGACAATTTTGCGGAAGGATTTATGTGTAAATACAGCTGGTGGAAGAATTTAAGCCACACGACCTACCACAACGGGTAACTTTTAGTGAATGGGTGCTGTAAAATCTGGATGAAGATCAACTTTTTTATCGGAAACTAGTGTACAGCGATGAAGCACATTTCTGGTTGAATGGATACGTGAACGAGCAAAATTGCCGTATTTGGTGTGAAGAGCGTTCATTGGACCGTACTTGTTCAAAGAAGATGAAGGCTGGACTTGGGTGACATGTGGTTTCAACAAGACGGTGCCACATGCCAAACAGCACGCGAAACAATTACCCACTTGAAAGGCGAGTTCGGTAAACAGTGTTTATTTTATTTTTGGAGCCGGTCAATTTACCGACTAGATCGTGCGGTTGAACGCCTTTAGACTATTTTTTGTGGGGATATGTTAAGGCTCATGTCTATAGGGACAAGGCCGCAACGGTTGACGCACTGGAAGCCAATATTGAAGAATTTATTCGTAAGATACCGGCCGATATGTTGGAGAGAGAATGCCAAAATTGGACCCAGCGTATGAGCCATTTGTGGCTTAAGCGCGGTCAACATTTACATGAAATCATCTTTAAACATTGAATTATATAGATCGTTCTATCGACTCAAATAAAGATTTCATACATTTCTCTAAATTTGATGTGTGTGTTTTTTTTTAAATCAAACCCGAAAGCTCTTAAAAAACACCCTTTAGTTAAAAACAAATTAAATTTCATTTAAAGAAAGGACGACTTATATTTCAGTAAAATCAACTAACTTTGTCATTTGTTTTTTACTGTTCAAAAAATGAACCACAATTGTAGTAAAAATGAACCACATATGCAATAAAATTTAAACATTTATTTGTTTTATTTTTTAAATAAAAAAACTACTGTATGAAATGAATGTAAAATCATAATACAGTAATTTGATGTGGTTAGTTTTTTTAAATGAACTACAATTGTAGTCAAAACTGAAATTTCTTCTACAAATGACTGTTTTTTTCCCTGAAGAATAAAGATACTCTAATACAACTCAAGCAACTACAAATATTTATAGCAAAAGTTTCATGAGTGTGGGACCTCAATTACTTTATTACCTCTAATTGCATGTAATTGAATGTACTTAAGCTATTGCCTTGTATTTAAATACCCAAATAAGAATACTAATCCATATGTCTGGTATTAAAAAATTTTCAAATTGTGAGCGTAGGTATGCAAGGTTTAATGATATAGGAAAATAATATTAGTGAATAAATGCACAATGTAATTAAGAACACCCAGGTCTGATATATTGTAAGGATTTCTTATTTTTCTTTTCGTTGCTAGTTTTTTTTTCTATTTTTTACTTACGTTGCGTTTATAAGGCTTTATATTAAGAATACAAAGTTATGAGGTTTTTGGTAAGGAAGAAAAAATTGTGAACCAAAAAATAGGGAAATAATAAAAGTGTTTTCAAAAAGCTATTATAAACATATGTTGAGTCATGTTGTTGTTTTGGGTTGCTTTCAACAACAAAAAAAAAACATTAAAGAAATAACGAATATTATGTTTTTTTTTTAATAAAAAACGGAGATGTATACTTTATTTGTAATTATCTAAAGCAAATAATGTTAAGTATACGTATAGTTAGTGTCAGATGTAAATGAGAATCCTAAGGTGCAGGGACGATCACTTTAGCATATATAAAGGGTCCGCCATCTAACGTTTTTTTTTATCAACTAGTGCTTATTTCGTGAATGGTAACACTTAGCTCATGTCTGATTTGACAGATAATTAGTTTTATCCTTCCGCTGAACGAATATGGTCCGTATGTTCGTTATCTTGTGAAAAAAGTGAAAGAAACTGGCATCCTCATCGATAAACCAAAGCGTGAAAAGCCAAAAACAGTGCGTACACCCGAGAATATTGCTGCTGTGGCAGAAAGTGTGCGTGAAGCGCCATCAACATCAATTCACCGTCGTTCTCAACAATTGAACATTTCGGAGACATCATTGAGACGAGTTTTGCATAAAGACCTTGCTATGACGCCACACAAAGTCCAATTGGTTCAGGAATTCAAAAAAAAAAAAGTTATTTGGAGGCCCCTTTAGTATTTCCATTTTATTTCATAAAAAGAAATTTGGTGGGTAAGTTTGTTAGCAGTGGACGCATATTTCTAAAACAATTTTTTTATTTTGAAAACTGTGGCAACCTTGAAGCTATGAAGTATCGATAAATATGGGTTTAATTTAGAAGGACATAATTTTTGTTGTGTTAAATATAAAGAGTTATTTTTGCATAGGTATGTTGAAAATTTTGAGGTTCATAAAAAAATTTAAAAAAATCCTTAATTATTTTTTTTTTAAGTTTTTTTAAGCATCCCTCTTTTTATATTTTTTACACTAATCTTTTAATCTTACACTGAGCTTTTCAAATTACTTTTTAAGACAAACATATGTAGCATATCAGTCTACTTTAACTAAATGTTCCCAAAAAAGTAACAGAAAAAGACTTTTCCAGAGACATAATAAAATGTTTAGTATGACATATTTCAGATATATCAAAAAGTAAAAGATTTAGAACACACGTGTAGCTGACTATTTGCGTAAAAAGTAAAAATAAATTAGGATTTCTCAAAGAATAATTTTGAAAAAAAAAATAAGGAGGAACTTAAGGTTCTAATGAGATCCATTGCCAGATCGAAATACATATATCAACCTAGCTAAATTAATTAATTTGATTTATTTTTGTAAATATAAGCAGGTTGAAAGCTCGTTATAAGTGGAAATAACATAAAAATAATCTCGATGTATATAAAAACAAAAAAATTTTAAAAAACAAATTTAATTTTTTTTTAAAAATTATTTATTATTATTTTTATTTTAAATTAAGAAAATATATTATTAGAAACATGCGTTTACTGCCAAATATACTCACCAAATTGTATTGAAATCGGAGACAATCCAAAAATTTGTCGTTAAGATTAAATATAAATGCCCCACAGTGAAGCTTGTCAATTGACACACTTAAGACACCTTGCAACTTGTTAGGTGGTGTTTCTTAAAATATGCTTTTGAAAAAATTTGTTTATACGAATTTGATTTCCCGAAATCAAAAAAATTTAACACTAACCGCATTTGAGGTTGGTCTTCATAGTACATTTGTTTTTTTTTCGAACTGTTATAAAAATTAAGGCTTAAAAATTCGGTAAAATTTGTAATACCTAGAGTAATGATCCACCACAGCACTATTTTATTAAATACCCCTGAATTTTAGTTTACATGTAGTGCCCCTAAAACATTTTTTGAGTATATTTCTCGAAAATTGAAGTCGTAGAATCTATTTTGTTCAAAAAGTCGGATAGTAATTACAAAAAAAAACATTTTTCAAACGCGGTTAGCGAACTATATGTACCCTCGACTTTTCTAATAATCAGGTCAATAATACCTATCGATTTAGTGCTATTAGCCAATGTAGAAATGCATTACCATATAAGTGGTTATATAAGTGGATATATAAGTTCATATTTGGTAATGGTAAGTACTTACAATTGTCAGTACAAATCTCATTACTTTTATATGGAAATGTCGCGCAAAATAATGACATATCATTACTAAACTCCTTACAAAAAATATAAAAAAATGTGGTTACCTATATGCTTACCAGTACAAAAATAATGAGTTTAAAAATAAATAAAAAAAAAAACTATGTCACAGTTCAACAAAATCAGAAAAAGTTGATGCATCGGGAATGCGAGATATCATTTTTAAAAGACTGTGGAACGCAGATCACGAATATGGCCTTAGAACTTTAAAGTTAGCTAAACACTGAAAGAATATTCCTTCATGATTTTAATGAAACGATTTAATAGAATTTTTTTCATAAATTCAATAAAGATTTTCATTATATCTAAGAAATTTCATTAGTATTAAGGCATTTTCATGAACGTTTTTCATAAAATTTCATTTTTTCATAAAAACAAATTCATTCGATTTCATAAATTATCTCTTCATTGATTTAATGAAAATTTTCTTTAGAGCTATAAAATTATTTCAAAGACTTATTTTTTTTATTTTTTCATAAAATTTCATAATTTCATTAATTTTCATATATTTCAAACTTGAGTTTTAAGATTTAATTCTCAAGTGTTCAACATATTTTTTAAAGTGCTTTATTAAATCAATGTAGCCTTGTTTTCATTTTGGATTTCTATGAAATTGTTTAAAACATCATATGGAGCGGTTCATTGACTTAGTTCCAATGCATTTTTCAAGACATTTATGCAGGGTTTCAAGGAAAAGTTTCAATGAACAAGTTCCAGTGACAATTTTCATTAAAGCTATGAAAAAATTCATTACTAAAATGAAGATAATGCTCTCAGTATATTTGAAGAAATATTTGCAAACAAGTTTTTGTAGAAAATTTAACTTTTTTGATAAACTTTTTGCATATAATCATCAACATCCTTCACTATAAGGCACGAAGAATGTTGATGAAGGTCGTAGCTGACCAAAAATGTACTTTCTATTCATTCTGGTGTCTAATAACTTCTTCTGTGTTTTCTCCATTATTTAACGCAAATTATCACAAATAATTTATAAATTTTAGTTTAGAAAAATATTCATGATTTTTAGCAGAACGAAATTTTTTTTTAAATAAAAGGTGCCCACACGGTCTTTGTATGTTTCAAATTTTTAGAGGAATTTGGGTTATGAATTTTTTTGATTTCCTGCTAAGCAAAAAATTACAAATTGTAAGTGCAAAAAAATAATAAATATAATACGTTTATTGTATTTAAAATAAATATTTCAGTGTCATTTGGCAAAAAATTAAAGACGTCACAATTAAAATAAAGCAAAAAACATTTAGTTGTTTTAATAATAATGCCTTAAACTTAATCAATTTGTACTGTTTTTAGTTTTAGAGTGAACAATAAGAGTAAGTGTTTTTTGTTAAACAAAAAAGGTATTAAAATCAATTAATTGTCAGTCAAGTATTTGTATAGCGCAAAAATTTAAAACTATCCCATACTATTAGAATTGCCACTTTTATTTTTTTCACGCAAATTTTAATCAGTTTTAGCTATTTTGCATTACTTGTTAATTTCATGAAAAAAATCGCAAAAAATGATTTGTATACTTAAATATAACAGCTTTATACACAATACAAGCAATCGTCCCTATTATTTTTCCTAACAATGTTCACACAGTAAAATAAAGTGCCAACCGACTAAAAAAGCGGCTTTTGTTGGCAACGACTAACTAATACATTTGGTTAATATATTCTTATTTAAACGTGATTTCTAAATACTTTTGGTGTCATTAAAGCTCTGTTATATTACCAGAATTTTGTTGTGAAAACCAATATTAAAGAAGTTAATCAAAAATATTTGAAATTCCCTCCCCAAAACATTTTCATCGATCCGCGCGTGGTCATAGTAAGAGAATTTCAGTTGGCAAATGGAAAATTGTTTCTCTTAGTGTATCCAATATCTAGTAAAATTGTTATCAAATTGCAATTAATAAAAACATAAAATGAAATTATTTAATAATCGAATTCATACACTCAAAGGAAAAGCTGCATCATATTTATGAAGAATTTAATAGATTTTCTTCCAAGGTAACATTTCGTAGTATTTATGAAACATTTCATAAAAAACAAAATCAATTTCTTTATATTTATGAAGTGTTTCACTACCCAACAAAATAAAGTGGAAGTAGTGCTTTAAGAACCTCTTTAACTTGACTTCCAAAGCATTAGCATACGCACATTTTTTACTTTAATATAAGTTATTGTTAACAACTGCTAAAAATGTTAACTTAAAGTTATTTTAAACAGCATTTGCACCACAATATAAATTAATTGGTATCTATACAAATAACATCCTAAGCAGTACTTTTTCATAAGTTCATATATATTTTTTTTTATATGGAGGTTGAGGTGGTGAGTGGTTGGATTTGCAATCAGAAGGTTGCGAGATCGATTCCTGGCCGGGGAGATATTTTTTTTTTTTTATTATATTTTTTAATTCTAATTAATTTTTTTAGTATTTTTATTTAATTTTGTTTTTTTTTGAGTATTTTAAGAGAATTAGCTAATTTAAAAACGACTAAATAATTAACATCTTGACTTTAATCATATAGAAATTTTTTTTAGAAAATTGTTATTCAGAATGTTATTATTTGATATTTGTTTTATTTTTGTAAAACGTATTTAAAAATAACCTAAGGTTTTATATATTTTATTGTTATGTTGGTAAGAAAATGCAAAGATGTATTTCACTGCTAAAAATTAGTTTATCGAATTTTTCATATTTGTTTCAAGACATACTTTTTAGGTGTGCCTTGAAATGTGTGCAATATTCAAAAAAACTAGGTTAAAAAATTTGATTTTGGCTTCAAAAATCTATTTGATTTTTTTAATCTATTGTTTTGTAAACGAAAAATATCGAAGCTAAATTTTGAAAGTTTGTTTATTAATAATAATAATTAATTAGTAAATTAATTAATTAATAACTTTTACTTAATTTAAATATATCACTTTAATTCACCTAGAGTTTTTACCGACCTCTTTCTCAAAATCTTTAGAAAAAAATACGGGAAACATTAAAAGATCTTACGTTCCAAGACACACTCGTTTCATTGCAGGAAACTTTTCCCTACCTGTAGTTAAACTACTTCTCCAATATTTTTTCTCATTGTCAGGTATATTTTATCTTATTAAAGACACTTCTCGTCAAATTAATTATTAAAAAAAATATTTTAAAATATGCAATGAATTCAAAATTGTTAAATGAGCATTTTTATTATTTCTTAATACTTTTTTTAACCTCATCAAAACTTAGAAATATTTTAAATATAATTTATATCTCAGTGATACGAAATTACATAATAAAAATGTTTTAAAAATCATTATTTTATCTGTTTTATTTTATATTTGTGTAGCATATTTTTCTCGTTTTCATAAAAATATATCAATATTTTCAACTTAAGTTCGTTTTAAGTTTGTTGTATTGCATAAGTAACTTTGGTGCAAATGGTATAGCGGTCTACTTTAATACAGCAGATCGCAACTCAGATTCGTGTATTCAATACTCGCTGGCACCAAAAGGTTTTTTTTTTTAATATTTAAAGGAACAACCCTAACGTATGCTGCACATTTTTATTAAATAAAAATGTTAATATATTTTTTAAAAAGACCTTCCATGAACTATTGAAAAATAGCATGCATGCACTGTTTAAAATGCTATTAAAGAAGTAATATATTCACTCCATCCGCCCAATGACACGACAATGTTAAAATCATTAATGATTCACCTAAATTTGCACCACATCCAGATCAGTAGATGTGGTGTTTTTACTACTTCTTCCTCAGCTCTTATTTTGCTGGGTATATATATGAAGGATATTTTGTATTAGTACGGATTTCATAACTTCTTTGTAGCAAAAAGTTCTTAGGGACCATGATATGGTCATATTAGTTCTTGGTTATTATGAAATGTTTCATAAATGTTGATGAAATTCAATAGTGTTTATGTTTTTCGACCTTTTGTTTTAAAATTCAATTAAATAAATAGTCAAGCTCCTCGAGCTTATTGATAAAATTGTAACATTGGACGAAAATTGATGAAACTTATTCCTGTTTTTCTCTGGGTGTAGTTATTGAAATAAAATTAAGCAATTTATGTAAATTTAAATAAATAAATAAATAAATGTACCTACAAAAAAATCTACAACTACAAAGGATCTATTTGTGTATGCATTTTTATTTAAACGAAAAAGAATTAAAAACAAAAACCTATTTTCTCGTTTTTGTAGTATTAAATAAACATTTATCTGCAGCATATGTATGTATGTGTGTGATAATCATCAAATGCCATCATCATCAATTTGCATTTAAGTAAATATTAACACAAAAACAAACGTACAAATATAATAGTTTTAACCAAGGTTGGCCACCGATACCTTTTAAATACAATGATCCGTTTCCCAACCGTTTCAAATTGATAACCGGTACAATGCAAATACCGAAACTCCTCAATTTTAAAATATCGGCATACCGTACCGTTTCCCTTAAGACCGGAACGATAACGGTATTGAACTGGTTAAATAGGATTAAAAAAATATGTATTGAATAGGAATAAAAAAAATGTTTTTTTGTAAAAATTAAATTTTTAAAAAAATTTTTCAAAAACTGTTAATCAATTTTAATTTATAAATTTTTTTAATAAAAAATTATATTACTAAATTGACGTACAGTTACGTGCTTTTAACCTTCATACCTTCCTAAAAATACTTTCACTTTAATCCCTCGGCGTCAATATTGACTCATAGAAAAAAGCATTTATTGTGCAAAAACAACCAACATTTTTGTGAAAAAAAAAACAAACGTATCAAATAATTAAGATTATGTGAAGCTTGATCAAATGTATAACAAATATACACTGAGTAAATTAATATAAAGGTACTGCAGTTTTAGCTGGAAAACGTGGTTGTTAATATGCAACTTCTTAACTACTGGACAGAATGGAACGAAACGTATGTGTTATTACAGATTATGTGGTAGACTTTTAAAAAAATAATCTTATAGTCACCCTGTCTTTATACTGGATAATACACATTGTTTGAAGATTTATCGTCATTTTGACGAGTTTTTATATTGGACGATTTTTGCTTCCAAAATGACGATTTTTTGACAGTAGTTTAATATGTCAGCAACACCTATTTAGTTATAATTCTCTGTAAATCGCCGGATCTATTAATAAATTTATATTATATCGTTAAAAATTAAAAAAAACATTGCTTTTTTATCGAAATCTAACCTTTATTTGCTAATATGATGTGAAATACAATTTTGCAACAAATGCAAATACTAGAATTAAATAACACTAAATCCAAATCGGATTTATTTTTTTATAAGTTCATAATAGGTTTAGCTTAATTTAGTTTCTGTATTTTAGAAAATTTTTGTTTCACATTTTTATAAAATTTAATTAGTGTTAGATTTAAATAAAAATAAAAAAAAAAATTGTATATCAAAAAAAAAAGGCATGGACTTATTTGCGAAACAAACAGACCTGCTGCCCGAATATTCATATTTATAAAATGTTGAAAGCTCAAATAAATACAACTTTAAATGAAACAAAATGAATAAAAAAATAATTCCGGTGCTTTAAAAACAGCCCTCATAATATAAATAAAGTGTCAAAATTTAATAATTAAAAAATATAACATTAAGTTTGTTCGATAACACAAAAATTTGTACAAGTTTTCACTAGAAGTTGTTCGTTTAAACAAATATTCAGTAAAAACTAGTAAAATGACAGTTTGATGCCAAAGAACTTACAAGTTTTGACTGAAAACAGTTTTTAGAAGAAAAAAAACATATGATTGAAAAAACATGCTTGTATTTTTAATAAATAAAAACAAATATTAAATTAAATTATAATTGTTTATGGACTTAAAGTGAAAAATATTAAAGAATTACCTATGGAAAAAGTTGACAAACATTTTAAATTGTTTTCCATAATGACCAGTTGATTTTTTTTTTAATATTTAAACCAGCTGTTTTATCTATTTTACCAATTATTACAAATTTTAAGTTCATTTCCTTTTTTTGTAAATTTATCTTACTCTATGTAATTTAGTTACTGATTCATTTTTACTGGAGTTTACTGGAAACGTAATTGAACAGACTTTTTGTTAAAGAATTTCCAAATGTTGTAAAAGAATTTAAGATTTAAAAAAGTTGTGCTATTCAAAATGTAGTTTACAGAATTATGTAGATAGAAGTGAATAACAGTTTAAGTGGTAAAGTGCTATCGTTGTAAAATATAATGATTTTCGAAGTTTAAACCAAAGATAAGTGTCAAAAATCGTGTTATATTACAACGATAGCACGCTAACACTTTAACATTACATTATTGTATTTTATTTTTTATTAAAACTTTATCGATTTTTCAATATATGATATCGATTTTGACGATATTTTCTAGAAAATTTGAAGTTTTTATGCTCAACAAACCTGGCAACACTGTATGCAGCTATTCTCTCTTTTACTTATTTCTCTCTTTAACAATTTACGGCAATTCAAAGTTCATTTGTCAATAATAAGAATACAGTGCCATGATATCTCTTATTTTACAAAAATTGTTTAGCCCGAATAAGTTCATAGCTACCATAGGGTAATTTAAAATCTATGCAAAATGTTCTCATCTTGTTGTATCTTGTTTCATACAGACAGTATTCATTTTTGAAAGCTGCTTTTTGAAAAACAAAGCCTGGGCCAATATAAGTTAATATCAAAAGCAAAAATGTCTTGTACAAAACTTTGTCAGATCTTATTATTTATTATTTATCTTATATGGCGTTCACACATAATTACTAAACCAGCGTTTTGCCAAAACATATATTTATGCACTTTATTGCATTACAAAAGTTCTGTATTCTTTTACACCCGTGTTGGTAAAATGCGTGCTTGACATATAGGCTAGAACGCAATACTAGTTAACCAAAAATTAGATACATATTTAAAAAAAAAATCGTTAGATTGTCGCTTTTTACACAAAAAGTGTAGAAGAAGTTTGTCAATTAACTCAGGCCTTTTATTCAAATAGAAACTTCAAAAAAGATATTTTGTACAGGTCCTATTAGATTTGAAAAAAATGCTTGTTTTCTTAAAATTTTGTAAAAAAAATTTTATATTTCATTAAATATTCTTAAAACTAGTCTTCGAAAATAAGGTTTAACGAAATTTAAAACTTTTTTAGGAATCTTTCGTTTTAATAGAAAACGATGTATGCTTAAAAATAAAATATAGGATTCGAATATTTTTTTATCATGTAATCCAAATTATTTAAAATTAATTTTTAACTCTACACACGTTGAAGAATGTACACCCAGCGTGTATATTTGAGTTTGAAAAATGATCCCAAAATTGCCAACTTAAGCAAAAGCAGCAGTTATGAAAAAATTTCTTTGTTCCGAATTCAATAAAATTTATTATATATAGTTTGTTTATTTTGAGAATATTTCATTACGATATCTACTTTTGTTGATCAGGCACACGATTTCAAAGTCAGAAATCGCTTAATTTTTATACTATTTATAAAAACAATAATATAAAAGTAGCATGTTCACATTCCAATGGTACATTCCTATACCTTTTTTATCTTTTTTTTCGTAACAGAGTGTTGAAATACATCCATGCAAAAAACTAGGTCAATATCGACCCCTAGAGAGAAAAACATACGCTTTTAAACAGCGTTTTAAAAAAACAAACATTGTATTGAAACTATGTTTTTCTGATGAATGAAAAAAATGTCTAATACATGCACTCTAAAAAATGATTGTAAATTTACTACTATAAAACGAGTAAAGTTTCATGTATTATTACGCAAATTCGGTAAGTTTGTACTTAAAAATGCGTAAAACTATTTTGCGCACACTTTTATATACAATAATACCCACTTACAGTATTTTCCTAAATTTCGATTTGATTGGCTGGAGTCGTAAATCGTGTTTTTCTCGAAAAGTAAGCATAGCAGATAAAAAAGAGTATTTATTTGAAACATGGCCTATGTTTCAAAAACCAACAGAGATAAATAAATGACACTACCAACTTTGTTAATTTGAGCTATTTTTTTTTTATCAATTATGGTGATTTTTTTTTTAATTTTCGCGATTTTTTACTTTTGTCGTTTTTAAATTTTGAAGTTTTTTTCATTTTGGCGATGTTTTCACTTTTAGCAAATTTTTTATTTTTGGCGATTTTTTTTAATTTTGGAGATTTTTTTAATTTTGGCAAATTTTAGTGATTTTTTTAATTTTGGAGATTTTATTAAATTCTGTCGTTTTTTCAATTTAAGTGATTTTTTACACCTTTGGCGGTTTTTTCAATTTTGGAGATTGTTTTAAATTTTTGGGGATTTTTTTTCATTTTAAACGATTTTTTTTTCAATTTTAGCGATTTTTTTTTTTTCAATTCTGGCGATGTTTTTAGTTTCACCGATTTCGGCAAATTGTAAATTGATTGAGTAAAAAATAGATTGAATTCCCAGTTATTGAATTCGCAATGATTGAATTCCCAACGATTGACTTCCCAACGATTGAATTCCCAATGATTGAATTCAATAAGTGATAATATCGAATGAGCTCAATTGATTGAATTCCCCACTAGTGAATTCCAAAGAATGAATTCTCTGCGATTGATTAAGAAAAAAATCATCATTTAAAAAATTCCAATTTGATTTTTTCAAAATAGAATTCAATCTTTGAAGCTCTGTATATGTACAACCACTTATATACAAATATTTATTATTAAATTTATTATTATGCAAAATATAAATAAAACTATTTCTAAAAACCAAATTTTTGTTTTATTTGAAAAATTTGTTGGGCTGTTATTCTTTCTTACCGCAAGGTAAAGATACGCATTTTTAGGGGGTTTTTACGCATATAAAATGTATTTTTACGCATTTTATTCGTATATTTACAAGTAAAGCATGTTTTTTTACCCAAAAATTATTAATTTATTTCTAAATTTAAATGCATTTTTACGCACTTGCATAGTACATTTACAAGCTTTTTATTGACCAACTTACACGTATTGTGTGTATTTTTTCCATTTACACACATAGAGTAAATTTACCCAACTTATAGTAGGAGTATAGTTACTCTATACTCCTACTATAAGTTGGGTCAATTTCAACAGAAATTAATTAGAGTGTAACATTTCGTTTGTTTCTCTTAAATAGGTTAAGAAATATTTAAAAACCCCATGATGGTATGAAGGTTAATTTGCGTTGACAACACTTTTATCAGAATTTATAAACTTATTTTTTTGCATGATCTCGATACAAATATTAAATATTTATAGTAAACCAACCTGTGGTCCAAATAAACTTTAAACAATTTGTTTTTAAAAAGTAAAAATTTAAATATTAAATAATTTTTATTATACTTTAAAATAATGTACATAAAATATAAGTAATATAAGGATTAAAAATCGATACCTTACCATATACCGTTATTCATTTCGGTGGACAACCTTGGTTTAAACATAAGCTAATAGTATACAAACAAACTCAGGCAGATACACACTCATATACACATTACACATATAGGAATATAAATACACACACTCAAAAAAAGTAGCATAAGCACAGTTGACGATAGTAATTGTGTTTACAAATAAACAAATGTATGCCGGTGAATGTTTTACCATAAATGGAGTGGTGGGAGGGCATAACTATTTATTTGTTTGAATGTATTAAACTGACACTTTAAGTTAATGTAATATAGAAATTTTTAAGGATATTTAAGCCGGAATTTAGTTATAAACAATTCTAGTCTTAATGGAATATAAAAAATATTGTTTTTATGTGTAGTGTAAGTACTTGAAAATAAAATTCT
This sequence comes from Delia radicum, assembly GCA_021234595.1. Lineage (NCBI taxonomy): Eukaryota > Metazoa > Arthropoda > Insecta > Diptera > Anthomyiidae > Delia > Delia radicum. Next base: position 94,648,173 of record CM037852.1, read on the forward strand.
ATTGAAAACACAGTTCAACAAAATCAGAAAAGTTTTATGCAACAAAATCAGAAAAGTTCTATAATTTATGTAAAACTTTTGGATGCAGTTGACGAATATGGCCTTAGATTTTTAAAGTTAGCTATAGTTAAAGAAATATTTGCAAAACACGTTTTTTAAAAAATTTTATTTTTTTTATACACTTTTTATAAAATAATACAAAATTTAAAATAATAAAGCAACTTTTTTCCAACATTCAAATAGGATCAACTATGCTCTTTAATGTCATATAGTGCACTTTTTGAAAGGTTCTATAATATCCTTTTACATCTATTTAAAGTTAAAATTTCTAATTTTTTACGATTTCGTTAATAAAATATCTAAAACGAAAAGAAGATTCAAGACTTCATTACGTACATTTAGTGAACATCACAGGTTACTTAATTTATGAAAAAACTCGCTTACTTCCACTTTTAGTTTAAGAAAAAAAAATGGCTTTAACTACACACATTTTATATATATATGCCTTAAAAATATGGAGTCTGGACAAATCTTAATTACTAAAATTCAGATAAAAAACATTCGACTATGTTTAACACGTTGTTTTTAATCAATACCAACCAAGTTTCAATTATTTGCAGTGCGTTTTCTTGAAAAAGATATGGACTATTATGTAAGACAACTTTTTTAAAATTTTCGAATATTTTTCATATTCTGAAAAGCTATATTTCAAGATCCGCTGGGATTACATTTGAACGGGGTTGAAATTATTTGATGTGCATCTTCTATACCAAGTTTGGTTTAAATCATATTTATTTAAAATATTGTTTTACCTCTTGTCTAAAATTTAATATGATATTTTCATATTATATTTTATTTGCTTGATTATTTCCCAAATAGACATTTCAATTGTTTTATAGGCATCGCCCTATTCTTCAGTTGTCCGCAATAAGAAAACGATTACGAGATATTACCCTACGGGCAAGGAGGAATCAATTGCCCTTAAAGGACATATCTCGAAACTGGTTAAAGCAGCACCTATTATGGAACTAGTATAATTTGCCATTACTGTGGGTTAAATAATGTAAAATTTATTTAATTCCTCTGACTTATGAACGGGAGATATACCACCTAACTAGCACTGTCATCCTTATTTTAACTGCGCAATATTTTTAAAAGCGGTTAATCTTAATTTTTTACCATATTTATACTACAGCTAAAACTGGTATTTTTTGATTACTATTTATATGTACTTTTCAAATTTCATACAATTTTTTAATAAAAAACCAAACTTTAACTAAACTTAACCAAACTAAAACTAAATTAACTTTACGAAAATTTTGTCTGCTTTAGTGTATAAAGTGGCTCATTTGGTAAACCGAATCATAAAATCTAAAGTTTTTGAAAAGCAACAATTTTTACAAAGTAATATACTTTGTATATTATTATATGTAAATGTGTTTGTTGTATTACAATTTGTGAAAAAACCTTTATCCCAAAATACAATATTTGTATGAGAAGATCTGTTTTATGCTGATTGTTCAAAAAGGTTTTAGTTTTTGTATTAAAAACACAAAATTTTTTTTTTGGTGAATTTAATATTTTCATATATTTAGTTTGAATATTATTTTCCTAAAGTCCAAAATGTGCTATTCAAAAAGTTGTTGCTGTTAAAAAAAAAAATTGATTTTATGGTTTACCAATCATCCAGTTTATACACTAGCAGACAATATTCAGATAAAGTTGAATTTGTCGGCTATATGTAATGTCTGGGTTTGTGTTAAGCCAGTCTTATCGGACAATCTTATTGTGGACAACTGAAGAATACGGTGATGTTTATCAAACAATTAAAGGGATCATAGCAAATACTTGGCAAGCCACATTTTATTTTAATTTATGTTCGCATTTTAATGTCTAGAAAACATCGAATATCCATAAAACAATATATGTGGCTTATCAAGTCAACAGACTATGCGCTTAAATAGTATTGTTTCAAACTTTTCATCGATCAATGATTTTTCATCAAAAATAATCATGAGTGATGAGGCCCATTTCCATCTTAGCGGGTACGTAAATAAGCAAAATTTACGCTTCTGGGCACTGATAATCCGCGTGTAACCCACAAAGAGCCATTACACCCGCTCAAAGTCACTGTATGGTGTGCTGTTTTCGCTGGAGGAGTCATCGGACCTTTTTTCTTCGAAGGTTACTGTGAATGGTGAGCGCTACAGAGCAATGATCAACGAGTTCTTTTTGCCGCAACTTGGTGAATTGGGATTGGAAAACATGTGGTTCCAACAGGACGGTGCAACGGCACACATTGCACGTGCAACAACCGATATGCTGAAGGATGCATTTCCCGGGCGCCTAATCTCCCGTTTTGGCGATTTGCACTGGCCAGCAAGATCGCCTGATTTGACCGCTCCAGACTTCTTTTTGTGGGGCTTTTTGAAGTCGCGGGTTTATGTCAACAAGCCTCAGACTCTTGCAGCTCTTAAAGACAATATCCGTCAAGAATGTGAGGACCTATCGCCGGAAGTTTTGGCCAAAGTGATGGAAAATGCCATAAAAAGGGCTCAAATGACAATCAACTGTGGCGGCGGCCATTTACATGACATCATATTCTCGACTTGATGTAAAAAAAATTAAAATACCAAATAAAAATAATCCACAAGAAGAATCAAAGTTTTTCATTTTTTTTTAAACTATAGCCAAAAAACATCGGAAGGTTATTTTTGCGCCACCTTGTATATCCAATTCTATCCGAGTTTTGTCCCGATATAATTACATCTATTTGATACAATTAGATATAATGAGATACAATTAGATACATAATAATCCAAATATATTTAAATAAAAAGATATTAAGTTACATATATTTGACCACAAAACACGGGTTCAAAACACAAAAAGTATTATTAAAATTTGTAAATACCCGAATAAAAAAATTATATGTGGCGATATATTCCTTAATATGAAAATATATGTTCATATAAAATAGCATAAGTATCAATATGTATTTATATATAGTAATGTTTTCAAAATATTTTACCAAAAAAGTTCATGGACAAACTCCATATAAAAAGAATCGGCTGTAAAACAGAAATTATAAGCTATTATAGTACAGTATAAGTTGTTCTGCAACCTGTTATTTGTCTAAAATGACAGAAGACGGTTTTGATGATTGTGTTATTTATAATTATGTATTGGGTTTTATCTAATTTTATTGATTGGATGTGGTTATACATGAATTTTTTTGGCAAAACATATTGAAAATATTATATATGAATGCATATTGATACGTATGCTATTTTATATGATATAAAATTTAAATGAGTTTGTTTTCAAATGCAAATTTTTGTCGGTTTGGCATAATTTTCTAACCGTTTTATAAACTTTTAGAGAGTTTGTTTTTTAAATTTGGGTTCTCATTAGGGAACATGTACCCTAAAGTGGACCTAGCAAATTATGCCAAATCGACAAATATTTGTATTTGAATACAAATTTATTTAAATTTAGTTTTCTAATACGTTTTATGTATCGATTAGAGCTGCTTAATGCATATGTAATGCTAACTATTTTAGTTGCGGTAAAAAACGATTTTTATATATACATATACATATATATGTATATTGTATATTCACATCATCTTAGTATATTTTTTTAATTACAATTTATTGTGAGATGTTATTTTCGTTAGGTTTAGGATCATGCATTTTTTTTTAAATTGATAGAAAAATGATGATTTATTTGTGATAATTTGCCTTGAATGATACGAGTAGAGAAAGCACAGAAACAGTTACTAGACACCAGCCTGAATGGAAAAACATTATTTTTAATATCATTTGTCATTTCCTTTATATTTTATTTCATAAAAATGTTCAAATTGAAAAAAAAAAATTGCTCTCGACAATGAAAAAAAAAATATTTGTAAAATTTTTAGCTAATTTAAGCCATTTTGGTTTGAAAATTAGTAAAATAATTTGATTAAATCACCAACGAAAATTAGTATAGAATATTGTAATTTTTAAATAGGGTACAGGAAAAATGTTTACTATTAAAAGATTTTGTACAAAAATCGTAATTTGGGATATAAAACGATTAACTAATTTTTATACTAACTTTATTATTTGAGTGTACGATATATAATTTAAACTAACAACTAAATTTTATTATTTTCTTTGCAGGTAATCTTATTTGTAATGGAATTTTCTATTTTATAATCAATTTATCGGTAAGTCTTACAAATTTCATGATGAATAAATAAGAAGAATACTTCAAAATTAAGAAACATAGTTTATATACCGGTTTGAATGCCTTTAAAAGAGCTTTCATTTGATACCAAATTTGTACATAGTTACATTAAAGTATAACGAAATAATCCGAAAGAAAACGAAAGATGGGGTAATTTTTGACGCCACTTATTAACCTCTAAACATAAGATTGGCAGCAAACAAAATACAATTGCCCCTTAAATTTGTATTCTCTGCAAAAACGGTTCCCACCTTAAACAATATTTCAAATACACTCAAAAAAAAAAAAAATAGTCAGTATATTCAAAAAAAAAATTTTGCTGAGGCAGCAAAATTTTAGTCAGGATGGTGCTTTCACAAAAATGCTAATGTCAGCAAAAATAGCGAACTGATAGTTGATTAAAATTTAAAATATTCTTGCTAAAAATTAATAAAATTTTTATTGAATATTAGTAGGCTGCAAAAATTCAAACAAATTTTAGAAAAATTATACTTTAGTTAATTTATTTGCTGAGAACACCAACAACTTTTTTTTGTGATTCTTTAAAAAATTAACATTACACTAAAAATTATGAAAATCTCCAAACATTGGATTAATTTAATATCTGAAAATATATTGAAATAATTATATACAACAAAAACAAAAATATATTTCAACTACTTACTTCCACGGTTGTCTAAATGATGACAATATTGAATGAAGCCAAATGCCGTATATAATTGTAGAAAAAAAAATAACAAAACATGACATACAATAACATAAACAACACTTTTATTTCCCTAGTAAACAAAAGCCCACGGGTTTTTAGTTCTTAATGATTAAGTGATTAACCATGTTACATTTTATTCTTTAGAAAGAAGACAAAAGATTTGCATTTTTTTGCCTCATATCCTCCCATTTTCTTTATATTAGAAACATATATTCTCAATTTGCAAATTTTGCATTTTGCAATTGCATCCAAGCTAGCATTTGCATAAATTTTTTGGCCAAATAAACCTTTAGCAATCACTTAATTTTTGTTTATAAAGAATGTATCGTAAGTTTTAAACTGTTTATAAACCTGTTCAAAATATAAAATTTACAAATTATACAAAAAATTAATTTTTTTTATTTAAATAATGAACAAGGGGTTTTTTTCAAAAAATCGAAAAATTTAGAAGATATTTGCGTCACTGAAAAACCAAAATTTAGTTGTACATAAAAAATGTTAAATTTTCGATTTATCTATGTTTAAAAAGTTTTGAAAGGGGAGAACAACTTCGAAAATGCATCTAAAAATTGCATTTGCATAAAAACTGCATTTATTTTAACATGTATTTTTTTATTGCATAAGTGTGGAAAAGGATAACCATATAAATCAAATCCTTCTTGAATCAGAGAAATCCGACAACAACTTTCGAATATAGAGCTATTTGAAATTACATACTTTTTCGAGTTTTGAAAATTAAAACCGTTAAAAAATCGCGAGTTTTTGAAAATTGTAAAACCTAAATATGGGGATGTGTTACGGGCTCCATGGAGTAAGTGTACAAAGAGTTTCTAGTTAAACCTCAAACTGTGATACGTAGCGTAAAATTTTTCAACTGTGATATTTAATTTTATTTATTTTTGCAATTATTTTTTAAATTAATTCGTGTTTTATGTCGTGATGTCAACGTATTGTAAATCCGTTTAATAATTTAAAAATTTTAATGTGCAAATTGACTAAAGATTATTTATTGAAATAAAAATTCATCCCTGAAGATGCTGGAAAAATTCCCCAGCGAAACGTCGGATAGTTTAAAAATTAAATAAATAGTCTTTTATTTTATGTTTTGAAGTGACCTTGAAAGCCCGTTTTAGATTATTCTAAAATTAAATTAATCAATAAAAAAGGTCGATATAATTTATTAAAAAAAAAGAAATATTTTGCTATTTGCCAACTGAAATTCGGTTACTACCACTCAAATTCGGTTATTACGAATTTTAGACGGTTGCCATAACTTAGCATTAGCTTTCACAACGAAGTTAGGTTAATTGAACTGAATTTTAGTTGTCCTAAATGAATTTATAAGTTGTTACCATTAGTATACACTTTTTAATTCGGTTGACACTTTATATGTCTCTGTATGTGTACAATATATTAATCAAATTTGAAGCCTCTCGGTCAATTCCATTTGCGATGTTTTACATTTCATGATAGGCAAATGTTCGGAGGCTCCATTTACTTATTCCATTATTTTTTTTGTTGTTGCTTTATATATCTTATTAAGGAAATGGCAGATATGTCCAATAAAGCGCCACAAATATTAAAAAGCACTATCATTTTTTTAATATTTTTGAATCTCATTTTGAAACTTACTTATATATTAGAATAGACATACCTATTAAAATTTCATTGAAATCTGAAGATACATTTCAAATTTTTTTTTTCATCTGACTGCAACAAGAATTTGAGTCATTGCGTATGAATAACATTTAACTTTGTGCAAAAACTGTGCAAAATATTAATCATTCGCCGTATGCATGACTAACGAATTACTAACAGGGAGGTATTCCACACATAATCAAGAGATTTAAGTGGATATGTTATAGAAGAGCAAACATGTAAGAGACATGGAGTTTTTTAGCTGACCAATCTCACGTTTTAGTGTTAAAAAGTGGAGTGAAAAATTAGTAGGTTAGGTTAGGTCGAAAGGAGGATTCGGAGAAGGGAAATGCTTCCCTAATTCGACTCAAGTCCCTGAGGACTTACACTTAAGCCAGAATGTCGGCTTGTTGTGCGCTCTAAAAATCGGTCCCATGTCTATTTCCCACCCCAGGAACTCTGTCACACTGACGAAATTCCTCAACCTCCTCCATCCTATGCCCCTTAGATCCCCCAATGTGGATATTGGGTCACTGGATAGTATTTCGACCCAGATACCGGTAAATGCCGGGCATTCACAGAGATAGTGTTCCAAGGTCTCCTCGACCTCCCCACAGGCCCTACACACTCCCGAGTCCGCTCTACCAATACAATGGAGATGGGTCCTCAGTGTCGATTGTCCCGTGAGGATTAGTAAGTTTTAGTATGAAAATACTCGTATATCTTAAAATTACGAAAATTATATTTTACACTACGATAACTTACTTATGAAAACAAATATTTGCATACCAATATTGCCCATATCGTTGGGAAAAAAGCTCTTCAGAAAAAGTTGCATAAAAATTAAACAATAACGAATATTGCATTTATAGTAATTAAATGTGCTAAAGTCCCAAAACTTATTTAGCAAATTGTGAAAACAATCTGCTGTAGGCTTGTCCCTATCCGGATTTCATTCCTGCCCAAGGAAATCTTCATTGGACTTTGTTATTAGAATTTCTAAAGATATTTGTTATGTTAAATCAAAAACTCAATGAGAATTTCTTGTCCTCGTCTAGCAGCGTGATTCAAAACTTAAAATATCAAAGAAATAACAAAAACAACAACAAAATATTATCACAATTGGCTTTGTCATCTTCCAAATACTACTCTGTTTTTTTGACAGACCTAGCAATGTAGTGACGTTTATTCAAGTAAATCAACAATAGAAAATCATATGTTTTCTATTAGTGTCAGTTTTATTTAAATTTGCACAAGCACCTGCATATCAAAAAAACCTCTGACATTCCTTTAACTAAATTAAACAGACATTAACACGCATAATTTTTAGCTTAATTTAACTAAAATTTTTTAACAAGCTCTACTTTTTATGGTTGCAATTTTTTAAAAAACAAGAACATATATAAAAAAGGCTTTACACATGTTTTATATACCAGTAATATGTCTTCAAAAAAGCTTTTAATAAATATCAATTTATTTTAGTTTCTCTTACATAGAGTGAAATAATAAAACAGAACGAAAAATATGGTAATTGTTGACCCCACTTACACGACGCGGACCCGCAGATCGCAATGAAACTTGTGTATGTTGTAGAATGGGAAAAAAATCAATTTTTTAGCTGCTCAATCCCATATTTACTGGATAAAATAGTGGATGGGGTCAAAATTTACTCTAATTTTCTTTTTTTCTTTTTATTCATGGTGATTCCAAGCAAATATTTGCAAATTATATATCAAATGAGAGCTATTTTTAAGATCTATCTTTAGTGAAAAGTTTAAAAACAAAAAAAGTTTCAAATCCAAGCTTCAAATCCATATTAACCGCTCAAAAATTCAATTGGGCAGGAATATTCATAGCGAATATTTCTCCCTTTTGTCCCCTCTATCACATACCTATGTATTAGTGGGGGTTTGGTGGTCCGAGTCGAGATACCGTCCAAGGTAGTAACCAATAAAGATGATGTTGCACAGCTAAGGAGTGAGATCAAATAAATCCTAACACAGATTATCTCTTATAATCCGATATCGCTAATAATTTATACACATTATCTGGCGACTTTTTAAAAGATAACTTGATTCAAAAAAGTTTACTTTTAATCATAATAAAAGTTATAAGTGATAATCTGTGTTAGGATTTATTCGATCTCACTCTTTATAAGAGTAGTTACGTGTCCCTCACATTTTATCTAAGGTTCATTAAGATCTGCAGGTCCGGGTCGATGTACATCACTTGTATTTTATTTGGTAATGAAAGTTTTTACCGCTTTGTTACCCATAGTTGCCAAAAAATTATTTGAAAAAATAAATATTTGCCATTTTCCGTTGGAACTTTTTTTAAAAATTATTAAAAAATTCAAGAAAACCCTCATATTTTATATTTTACTTGTTATGTTAATGCAAATACACGAAACTGTATTTCTCTGCTAAAAATTATTTCATCTATTGTATATAATTTTTTAAAAATCTGGCCGATCGGGCCAAGAATTTTTCAAATATACATATTCAAAAAAAAAAATCCAAAATTTATTCCGGTTTTACTTTAAACATAAATAATGGTTAGTTGTATTAATATTCTTACATTCATAAATATTATAATTTCAGGGCTACCTTATGAAAACTTAAATAAATGATCAAAAACATTATTTACAAAAAAATTTTGTTAATTCAAACATTTTCTGCGGATCTCGTGTGGGTCCTTAATGAACTAATTTCAATTTTGCTTTATATCTTTTTTATTATTGTTTTAAAAAATGTATACAAACTATTAATGAAATGCAATGTATTTTGAAAACCTTTCCAATAAATTCCCAAAACTATAAAGATATAATTTGAAAAATTTCCATAATGTTTTGCAAACCAAGTTTTTAATAATAAATATAAGATAAGACGCTTTGTTTATTGCCGAAAATGATTATTTCTCTATCACACATCAAAACTTCATTAAAAACTCCCTAAAAAATGTTCATTGTAAAATTTATTTTAATTTATAATACAAAAGTCTGCACTCATGGCATATGAGAAATATTTAAGTTAAAGCCAAATATTAGTAATATATTATATATACCACGAACAAAATATTAAAGACCGTTTATTACTTTATGCTCTTAGTATTAAATTTATCAATCCAAAAAAAAAATAAAGTATTGATAAAATATGTACTTCATTGATTTTTTTCAATGTTAATATTTTTTCTCTATGGTCAAAAGATATTTAATCTGACATCATCCTTATATATAGTCTATTTTTTGGTTTGGTCAGACATCAAACAATTTTGGTATTTTATAATCTAATTGAGTAACTTTCACATTTTATTTGTACCCCGGTTAAAAATCAACATATATGCATCCATTTATGACCAATAATGAACTAATTCATGCTCATATATGAAGTGATTCGAGGTCATACATGCCCATTCACCACCATATAGGATTCATATACGTTCATACGAGTTCATATGTGATCATATATATAAATATTATCTCGTTTTCGTTTTCGTTAGTGTACGCAGCTGACCATGTATGGAAATGTTTACAAATATGAAAAGTGACTTTGATGTCTCCGATGTATTTCAACATTGTAGTACGTATTCTTCATTAAAAAATATTTTACACGTGTTTCCAGAAAAAAATTAAACATTTTTTTTCAAAAAGTTATGAAAAATAGTGAAAAATCTTCCGACATAACAACTTTTAAACTAATGTTTTTCTAAAACTAGTGAATGGATTTATTTTAAAGGTATTTGAACCTTCTTTTCAAAAATTATTTTAATTTTTTTTTCTTTATTTGTTTTATTTCTAAAATTTGTTTTTTTTTACTTAATTTCTGTTTTCCACCATCTTCGAAAAAGTCGAAATATCTGAAAAAAAACTTCTTAAAGCTCAATATAACCTTAATATTCACTGTAAATTTCAGAATAGAAGTCGAATGGATTCTATTTTTTTCCGACCCTCTTCTTCTGTTTTCCACCATCTTCGAATAAGTCGAAAAATCTGAAAAAAAAACTTCTTAAAGCTCAATATAACCTTACTATTCACTGTAAATTTGAGAATAGAAGTCGAATGGATTCTATTTTTTTCCGATTTTTTCAATTGTAGTACCACGAAAAATTACATGTCGTGTCATGTCGGAAGACTTTTCACGATTTTAACGATTTTCAAATGCCCATAACATTTTAAAAAAAAATTTAATTTTTTTCTGGAAACACGGGTAAAATATTGTTTAATGTTTAATACGTCTGGAAAATTTAAAGTAAATCGGATGAGGTGATGTAGAAAATGTGTTCGGTCTGATATGGAATGACTCATATATGATTATATATGTAAATATTACCTCAATTTGCGGTAACGCACACATATAAACATTTATGATTACTCATATGAACACATAAGAATGGTTTATGAATCATGTATGAATGCATGTGGACATGTATAAAGTATGTGTGTTCATGTATGGATCCGTATAAGTCAATTTTTAACAGGGTAAATAAAACTAATTTCAATCTTCAAAAAAAGGTCACCATCTAATAGATACAATCATCAACTTCACTCCACTCAATACAATACAACATAATAAACATCTACACTAACATTTGTAACAAGTGTTTTGGAAGCAAATTAATTGTTATGACTTTACTTATGGCCAACACAACATACATTACAACAACAATAGCCATCCATGAAGATAGCCAATACTAAACTAGACTTGTGTAGTTCGTGAACGAACTAGTTCAATTGAACACTCACTCAACTGAACTATATATTTTTTATTTTTTTTAATTTAACCAATACTCAGGGGATGCGCCCTACTCATGCAGGGCATTGTATTGATCAGGAAAATAGGGTATGGGAAGGAGGAAAGCGGGAGTAGTGTTTGTGGATATTTGATTTAAATTTTTCTAAATTGTAAGTAACAGGGAAGACTTCTGCGGGAAGTTTGTTCCACATACGAATCGTTCGACTAAATAACGAATTTTCTCTGTAATGCGTTGTGCGAAACACAGGACAATACACAAAAACTTTTGAAATCCAATCCGATTTCCGTCAGAGATAAAACTTATTTTAGTTTTTGACCAGAATTTTTTATTTCTTTCGCAAATGTTTCCATACTTTCACAAAATGATACACTATTGTGAATGGTTGAAAACTAAATAAAGCAATAACACCATTCTACGTCCAAAAAACGTGGATTTGAAACACATCTTTTTTTACATACTCGTACCTGTACGCTGAATCCAAATCTGGCAAAATAATCTTATTTGCACATTCAAAGAAGAAGCTTTATCATATTTATGAAAAACTTCATAAATATGATAAAAAACTTTATTGATTTAGAAAGGTTGAGATTACGAAGAAGAATAAACATTTTTCTCTAAAAATAATAAACAGTATTAATTTTCTCTATATGAAAAATTTTTCAACAACCTGCCGGCTGATTTTCGTCCAATGTAACACTTCATAACTATGATGAAGCAGTTTCATAAAAGTTCAAATTTAAGACAAGCTTCATCATATTTATGAAATGTTTCATAAATATGAAGAATTTTCATAGCTTCTCATGAAATGATTTATAAATACGATTTATTAAGATAAAGCTAATTCATAAATTTTTATGAAACGCAAACACAATAAATGCCACAGCCAATGACGAACATTTATTTCTAACACATTATTTTTAAAACCCAATATTTTTGCAAATTCAGAGTATAACAATTAAAACTCAGAGTCTCAAATTTAAATTCAGAAAATATCAATTGATATAATTTTTTTTTTTTTAAATTTAGAAAAAAAATTTAAAAACTTTTCTTTTTAATTTAAAAACATTAATTGATATTACGAATTTCCGTTTCCACTGAAATTTATCTATATATATATTCACAAATTTCCATGCAAAATTTGGAACACATCAACTGATTAGAAATTCTGACTCAGTTGATGTTATGATACGAGTCGTTTCTCAATTTTAAATAAAAAAACCTAAATTGCATTTTCCGAAAATTCTTAATTCTCTTGATGGTTTTTGAATTTTAAATGTAAATTCTGAATTTTGATTGATATGAAAACAAACAAAAATATGTTCAGTAAAAACTAACAATTTTTTTTATCTAAATAGAAAATTGTTTGTCTTCAAAGTTAAGTATCGTCATGATGCTTGTTAGGAAAATATCGCAACCAAGTGTTTGATTATGAAGAAGACAAGAATGGAGCAAAATTGATGATTACCAGGTTTTTTTGTTAAAGCTCTGCCTATTCTGGAGACTCTAGCCTTTCTAAAATTTCGGGTTCTGATTAGACCTTTAGCCAGATCGAAATACTAGTATCAACCTAGCTAATATGTTTGATTTGCTTTATTTTTGTAAATATACTGAGGTTGAAAGTTCGTTATAAATTCAAAATATGTTCACACGGTTTATGAAACCTTTTTCTGAAATGCTGAATAATTGTGAAACATTTGACATAACTTTGTATGAAACTCTTCATTATATCTATGAAAACTTCTGAATAATTGATGTCAAACGATTTATGAAACAGTTTCATCAATATGATAAAACAGTTTCATCAATATGATAAAACAGTTTCATCAATATGATAAAACAGTTTCATCAATATGATAAAACAGTTTCATCAATATGATAAAACAGTTTCATCAATATGATAAAACAGTTTCATCAATATGATGAAACTTTATTCCCTTAGTGCAGGTTTTGAAATAACGCTGTTTTTATATTAACATCATTCACAGCATTTTCCGTACATTTTGCTTAATTTTTCCAAATTTTATAGCAAAATCAAGAAGAAATATAATCTACACAATATAAATCTACACAAAATTATCTTTAATTTAAGCACAATCATGTCGGTGTTTGTATCAGGAGATCTTACTGGTATTGTAAGGAATATGTAAATTGTACTTTTCTAGTTTATCCTTATAAAATTTATGTATTTATGTAAGAATTTTATTACTGTGCATAAACTAGACATTTCAGTAAACAAAGTGGATTAAATTCATTGAAAATAACTTCAAATTTTAACTAATTTTCCACATGCTGCAAATATTTAGAAACAAGCAGCGACATGATTGTAATCCAAGGAAAGATAATTTAGTGTAGATTTATATTATTAAAAACATTTAATTATTTTGCTGTTAAATTTCGAAAAATTAAGCAAATATACGAAAAAGTGGGGTGAATGAAGTAGATATATCAAAAACTGAAAATAAGAAAAAAAGTTTGAAAGATTTGGATTCAGCGTACCCAAGCGTCTATTTAAAAATATGTACTTTAAAGACGAGTTCAGCGAAAAGTGGAAAATTGTTGAGTATTGTAATTGAGATTGAATTTCGTTGCTTTTTTGATCAGTAATTTTACCTTGTAGGTTTTCCTTTACGTTTAGAATTATATTGAGCTTATTCTCTAAGAAGTATTTTTTTTTACCAAACTCGTATTTCTTTATTTTAAAAAAATATTTTTTTTTATTAAAATTTTTAGCTTTTGTTTTTAATTTTTTATCGTTATTTATTAAAAGTAGTGAAAAGAAAGTGTCAATCATTAATATTGCGCTTAAAAATTAACGAACAAACAATCTAACGAACTATTAAACTAAATTGTCAAAGATCATTAACAGAGTGCCCTAAGTAGTTCATTCCCATCAATTGAACTAGAAAGAGCGTTTACTCAATCGAACTAGATTGCCTAAGGCTATACTAAACACAACAGCAATATTCATAAACAATTGTATGGGGGTGTATACAAACTGTTCTTGTAATATAAACATACTTAAGCCAAAATAAAACGAAAAAAAAAAGTTATTGTTGATATTATCACAAAAATGGGATGCCATAAAAGAGTATTACACCAATTAGACTGACTACAAACACAAACAACATTCAAGACCAAGCCTACACTTACAAGGACAACAACGACAACATCAGCAATTACGAAGTACTTGAAAAAAAAGCATAGAATGATTAATAAAAAATTCCAACTTTTTCTAATAAATATAAACTTACAAATTTTTTTTAAGATATTTGTATATGTATTTCTTGGAAAAAAAATTTAAAAGAAAATACTTTGTCCATTGTCGATATGTATTTTTGGTTTGAATGATGGCAGACATTTCGAAATACAACATTCTTTATACGGAATGTTAAGAAGAACATAAAAAACTAGAAACTTGGGCGAAAAAATCAATGTTTAGTGTACAGATATAAATAAGCTCCTTAAGGAGTTTAGTTAAAATAATTGCTAGATTTTCTTACTTGAAATGTATACGAGTTATTAAGCATTAACCCAGTAGGAAATCAATAAAAATTCGGTAGAAAAAAAAAATCAAGATCTAAAATTGAAATTCATCTATTGAAATTTGTTTTAGAAATGAAAAAAAAAATTAACGAAAAATTATTGTTAGGTCCGCTGTTAAACAATTGTTGGTGAGAAAATAAACAATCACTTACAACTTTAGTTTAAATTTGAGAGATATTATAACAATTTCCCTTGAATAATTTTCTCACAGGGCACCTTTCAACGCACATATTGGGAATATTATATGCATAAATTAATTTCATTTCGACATTGCCATTAATGTATGAGTATTTAAAGCTACAAACACGTACACACAGAGAAATAAAGTGCCAACCGAATTGAAAGGTGTATTTTAATGGTAACAACTTATAAATTCAGTTAAAACAATGATATTTACATTATATTTCTGGTTATGTTGGATGTTGCAACTAAAATTCAGTTGAATTAACCGAATTTTGTTGCAAAAATTTTTGAAATTCATACCTTCACTTAATTGTGAATAAAAGCGAAACGCGTTCATCGATTTTTATGATTTATGTCTTATTTGTTATGTTCATAGGTTATGTGACTTTACGTGAAAGTAATATTACTTGACACTTTTTACCGTTTTAGATATTTTATGAATAAAAAAAAATAAATTTTAATTGTTTAGGCAAAAAATATTTTTTTTTCTTCATACATTTATTTATAACTGCGAAATTGTTGCTTATGTAGCGAAACGTTATATGAACAGATGAAAGTAATTGTAATTCTTGATTTTTCTAAATTTGTTTCAGCAAAATCCGATTTGTGGTTCTCGAGTTATGTCAAACAAAAGAGCCTAAAACGTTACAAATTCCCCTATACGATACTTACTACACTCAAATAAAAAAGTTAATAAAGTCAGCAAAAAATTTTGCTGAGTCAGCAAAATTTTAGTCAGGAGGGTGTTTGCAAAAAATTGCTAATGTCAGCAAAAGTCTTTTCTGAAAATGAGCTAGCTGATTTTTAGCAACAAAATTAGTAGATTTAGCAAAAGTTTTGCTAACACTTAGTAGATTTGAAGTTAAAAAACCCTTGCTAACAATTAATAAAATTTTTGCTGAATATTAGTAGATTGAAAAAGACTCAAACAATTTGTAGACAAATTATACTTTAGTTAATTTATTTGCTGAAAATTTAGAAAACATATTTTTGTGATTCTTTTTAAAATAATTTACAATACGTTACAAAATATAAAAATGGTCATACTCCCAAATTGACGATATGAATTAATGTAATATCTAAAAACAATAGAAATAATTATATATAACATAAACGAAATTGTCTTTGAACTACTTACATCAATTATTGTCTAAATGATGCTATGTTTTAAAGGAACGCAAACACCGCAGAGAATTATAGAAACGAAACGAAAAATAACAAAATATAACAAAACAACCCTTTTTTGCAATAAGAAAAGGGAAACAGAAAAATCTTAAGATGTATGTCTTTGTCTTTCGCTTTAGTCTGTCTGCCTATTGCATATTTGTTTGCAATTTGACCACACAAGATTATTAATATACATAAACATTTAGTTTACAAATACACATTTAATCTTTATTAAATTTAAATATTTTATTTTGCCTTTTGCTTAATTAATAGACAATTACTTTCACAACCCGGCGACGACGCAAAATTTAGGTTGTTTTAATCCACAATTTTGTTTTATGTATGAAAAGCAGATACAAAAACCTTCCATGGTTGATTTTTTTATATTATGTCTTACTAGAGTTGTACTTTTTAGTACAATTTTCCTCGTCACTACTACATCGTGACATGCCGCGACATATAATTCATTCTGAGTATATCTTTCAGTCTGGTTGTCGTTCACACTATTAATGTGCTTATTAACATAATTTTTTTTGCAAAATAAATTAGTTAAACATTAGTAAAATATTAGTAAAACATTAGTTCATAACAGTTAAGTGCTGAATAAGTATAACTAAAATTTTAGCTGAAAACACGATTTTAGCAAAAAATTTGCTGAAAAATAGTATACCTGATTTACAAGATGTTTTACTAACTTTTCTACTAACTTTTTTTTTTGAGTGTAACTTCAAAAAATTATTAAAATTTTATTTTATGTAACTTGACCAAACGAATGATGCAGAAGTTCTTATTTTTTGGGCTACTTTCACAAAAAATTATCAGAATTGAGTCCCGAAATCATGTGTTGTACTGTTCTATTTAAGAATAACGCATAAATGTGTAAAATTAAATGCATTACACACAATATCGTTTTATATTTCAAGGAATTTTTGAGAGTTCATATTTTCTAATAGGTTACGCAACATTTTTCTTTCATTTGTAGATTTTGAAATATCGCGGAAATACGTTACATACACAATGTATTTGTAGTGTCCGACCGAAGACTTCGGCCAAAAAATGGTAATTGGTCGTTTTTTTTTGGAATTCGGAGAAATGTGGACTGATTTTGATATTGAAAACTTATTTGGTGAGCCGTTTTAATTCGATTTTGAGTAAAAAAATTTTGGAAAACCCTAGGTTTAGCTGTAAAGTTAAATAATCGACCACCGAATTTTTTCCCAATTTGGCCGATTGTTCGGCAGCCGATTATTGAATTCTTTGCTTAGCTAAGAACTTTTCTTTAAATTTGACACACAAAATCGCATCTAATAAGGCCAATAAACGTTTTTTCCATTTGTCAAATTTGTCCGTAATGCTTTAAAATACCGAAACCCGACAAAAATCTATTTCTGGCAGAAGTCTTTGGTCGGAAACTACTTATTTGTATATTAACATTTTCTTCTTTTCTAAATATTTCAGGATGTTTTCAACGAATTTAGAATTTTAATATAAAAATGAGCTCAGTGGAATGTTTAGTATACGCATGATAACAGTGATAACAGTGATAACATTTTAAATTTTTTACCAAACATAAAATTTATAATTTTAAAACTAAATATGCAATATTTTCAAATAATAACGCATCGACATGATAATACTCAAATGAAAGATAATTTTGTGTAGAATTATGTTAAAAAAAAAAAAATCATGACTATGAGGTAAAATTTCGAAAAATTGAGCAAAATATACGAACAAATTTTGTAAATTATTTATATGTAAAAACCTCGATATTTCAAAATCTGCCAATGAGAAAAAAATGACAGATTTGTATTAAGCGTAACTAAGTCTATTTAAAAATATGTACACAGAAAAAATTATCAACCTAAAATATCTAATTAAAGATTTGATTTGAATTTAATTTGTTTCTAAACAAATATTTAATTGAATCAATTAATATTTAATTGACTTTTAAATATATAAATACATATTTTATTTTAGACGCAATTATCATATTATTTTTCATACACTGTATGCATAAATAGAAAATTTTCAGTATAAAATACCAAATACATTTGAACGAACAAAACAAGCACACACACAAACAGACTCAGCATTGCAAGAAACCCACATACCAACGTATAGATCACACCCTTTTTTGTGAGTATCATATTTTTTTTTTGCAGAAGTTATTTATAACTTTGTTTTCCTTCTTAATTTTAGTAAAAGGTTTAATTGATAGTATCTGTTCACGCCAGTGAACAATTTGTGATGGCAACACCGTTTTCACCAACGCCCCTAGTTGTCAGTATCATCATCATGTAGATGCTAGATTTTTTTCGCAAACTCTAATTGTTCAACGAACAAGTACAAATATCAACAACATCAATAAACAATTGCCCGTGAATTTAAACCCTTAATATACTAAAATCTAAATAAAGTTTTGAAATAATTCTAATATTGATACTAAAAGTTAAAGTAATAAAAGGATACATTTTATAACGTTTGAATTAAAAGTTGTGTTTTAATTTTTAAAGTGAAGATTTGTTGACCCAGCTTCGCAAAGCCCTATAACCCGTTTAAACAGTATCATTGCCGTGATAGGTGCAAAATCAATTAAAATATTAATTGATTCAATAAATTTTTGAATTGAAACCCGTTTTTAGTTTTTTCTGTGTATAGAGAGTTCTAGCATAAAAATTAAATATTTCGAGTAGTGTAATTTAAAGGTAATCTGAATACTGTTTGGTTGTTCTGAGTTCTGAACAATCAGGCAATTTTTATTTGTGAGAATTTGAAGGATTTTTTGTAAAAATTTCTCTCTTACTTTTCGTTTAAAGTCTTGTTGATAATGAGGTAGTAAGAAGATTACGCTTATGCTTTGTACACATTATATGACGACTTTTTAAAAGATAACTTGATCAAAAAAAGGTATACTTTTAAATACAAAAAATTATAATGTGTTTCGGAAATTTTTCGATATTACTCCTTGTGATTTTTTCTTTTTAAACAAATTAGTTAAAGTATAATTCACGGTTTCTAAGGAATAATAAGAAATAAAACTTTTATAATAATAAATAAGAAAAATGTTTTAATTTTTTTTATAAGCTAAGGCCGATATTCCTAATTTAATTCCCCCTATATCTTAAATGCTAAGTTATTGATATAATTGAGGGTAACTAGCTCTTGAGATTTTTGAGATATCGAATAAGGATTAAAATTGTATTAAAACATTTTGATAGGTAGATTTTTTGCGAATGACTTAACATGCTTTTGTTTTAATCCAAAACCGTTGTTTGCTTTATTTCTTTTAGTTTTCGAGATAAACGGATATTTCAGATTTTAGTTCCACTTATACTCTCTGCTCTTGGCTGGTTTCTTTTAGTTTTCATGATGACAATGATATAAAAAATTTTATCGAAATAAAGCAATTTGTTTTTCATAGATTTTTACTAATTTTACCAAGTTCTGAAATTGCTTAATCATTACAAAAAGCTTTATCAACTAAAGGTTTTGAAAAAGAGCAATACAAAATTCTCAAGTATTATTTCTTCTTTGTTATAAAGGTAAAGAATTTACCACTTTTTTATTCTTCTTTTATATATTATTTGTCTGTCTGAATTCAAAGATATTTTTTTCTTCTTTAATACTATTTGGAATGCTTTTAATTGATTTGCAAAAGGCATTTTGTAGTTTATATAGAAAACATTTATAAGAAAATTAATTAAATAGCTTGTGTTTGTGGGTTTCATTTCAAAAGATATTGTTCCAGAGTTAAGTCAGTTAATTAAGACATTAATTAATATGGGATTAATAGAGAAAGTGGTTTGTAATACAAAGACGTATACGTTATATTAAATGGATATCAATCATACGTCAACATTTATAAGGGTATTATAAATACGTCATTAGCTGTTAGCTGTAGTTAATGGGATAAATTTTCAATCAATTTACAGGAAAGTTTAAAATATGTTTAATATAAATTGATGATTGAGTAAAAAAAAATGCAAAATTAAAGAGAAGCAATAAAACATTTAGTATCTAAATAAAATTTTAATGGTACTTCAAAAACAATATTTTTTATCTGATTTAAAAAGTTTTTTTGTTGCACACTAGTAGTCTTTAAAACAATACTATAAATATCGTAAAACTTTAATACACCTTTTATATATATTTTTGAAAAATTTCTAACAATACTTTATGCAATTTTTGCAAAGCAAAAGAAATAAAAAACTAATTTACCATAAATACAATATTTTCTAAAAGTTTAACAAGAGCTCTTTTTATTTATTTATCTACACACATACATTTAGTTTTTTTCAATAGGGGGCCACTTATTGTTATAAGGATATTTATACTAAATTTCATATATACCTAACATAGTTTCTCAATTGTCTGTTCCCAAAAATATGCGATATGATTAAAATAACACTGTGTAATAAATTCAGGTTAGCAAAAGTTAGGTCGATTCTGAGAGTGAGGGGTGAAAATAGAGGCTAAATTAGAAGACCCGTATCGCGGCGTTTCTTTATGTTAGTTCGAATTGTTTTTTAATCGACCTTCGAACTTTGCAGTCAAATGCCGATTTTCAGCATATTGTTTATATGGTTTTTTGGCTATAACTCGTCATCTAATTGAAATTTTTTCAATCTGTAGAAGACAAATTATTGCTAGAGACCAGTCCAACAATTAAAATTTTTTAAAAAATTGATTTAGAAAATTTTTGTGGAAAATATTTTCAAAAAGCATGAAAAAAAAATGTTTCCAACATTTTGCTTCATAAGCACCACAAAAATTTTCTAAATCAATTTTTTAAAAAAATTTCATTTGTTGGACAGGTCTCTAGCAATAATTTGGCTTTTACAGATTGAAAAAATATCAATTAGTCGACGAGTTATAACCAAAAAAAACCATATAAACAATATGCTGAAAATCGGCATTTGACTGCAAAGTTCGAAGGTCGATTAAAAAAAACAATTCGAACTAACATAAACAAACGCCGCGATACGGGTCTTCTAATTTAGCCTCTATTTTCACCCCTCACTCTCAGAATCGACCTAACTTTTGCTAAACTGAACTTGTTCCACAGTGTAAGTGTCAACCCTACTATGTCCATAAATAAATTGGCACAGTCTCCAAAATAAAAAAAACTACTAAATTGAGGTACATAAATAAGGTTTAAATATTGTATTAAAACTTTTGGCTACAATATATAACTACTGACTGACTGCCTACATACAACAGTATATAGTCTCAACTTTATTTGTAAAAATCACATTTGTAAGTATGTGTGTATGTTTTCACATAAGAGCCATTTTTATAAATAGTTTTCTTTTTTCCGATTTTCAGATAAAAATCAGGCAACATAAAACATACGACATACAATTGATTTCATATATTAAGTGTCATGAAAGCATAAATATACTTCAGAAAAAAGCAAATACAATACAATTTACAATGGTACATTTTGTCCTTTTTGTTGTTGCTGTGCTATTGTTGAACTTCCAGGACTAACTAGTATTTTTGGCTACTTTGATATTGAATTTTTAAAATAATATGGCGCAAAAAACGGGCTATAGAAATAATTAAAATTTTTCTCTTTGTATATCGTTTTGGTTGAATGTGTTAAATATGTATGAATGTGTGTGTGTATTTGAGGCCATTTAAATGCAGACATTCTCATGGAAAAAAAAAAACAAAAACATGTAGTAGTTATAAGTTGGTTAAATACGAAATTGTGAATAATAATAGTAAATCACAATATATTTTGAGGTCCTGCCTGTGTTCTGGAAGTATACTTTGGGTACCTGCGAACATCACTCAAGGTCCTGCAAATATCTTTTTTTGTGGTCCATGAACGTGATTTTAATAAAGCAGTGTGCCGTACATAGTCGATATCCTTTTAGTGGGCTGCGAGAATTCTAAAACATCCTGCTAGTGTTCTTGAGTAATGTTTGTACAAGAAAAGCTGCCTTTAAGTATCCTTCGGGAATACTAAAATATTATGTAATTGTCCTTGAGTGTAGCCTCTACAATAAAGTGTGCCGTATGTGAACTACATCCTTCGAGTGTCCTTCTAGAACAATTAAATATCACGCGAGTGTCCTTGATAAAGCTTTTTACTTGGAACTTTATAAATTTTTCCAAAAAAAAAAATGGGCGACATAGGCGTGGCTAAATATTGACCAATTTTGCAATCATTTTTAGTATAATATTTATTATTAAACTGAATTTTAAAAATGCTACAAATTTTATTATATCAATATATTTTTTTATGGAGAATTTGAGAAAAAATAAACTTTTTTTAAAAATTCAGAACTAGTTGCAAATTTTTAGAGTAATACAAATCTCTAAAAATCTCTGAATGTTTTTTTTTTCATTTTTTTATGTATTAAAAAACTGTAAAATTTGTTCTATAGATCAGGAAAGTTTCATCGTGTAACACGTATTTGGAGTTTTGGAGATAATATTCGTACAATATTATATATTTCAATATCTACATATAAAAACAAACGAAGTATACTAAATTTAATTATGTATTATCTTTGCCGAATAGTTCTTATATACAATTTCATATAAATTTTATATAAAAGTACAGTGTACTTTAGATATAGACGAAACTATATTGAACCTTTATACTTTTTTGATTGAAAATCATCTTAAATCAATATACGCTGCCGCGTTTGACATCTTAATGACAAAAGTTTTATGAGAAACTAGCTTTATTTCAATTTTTTAGATAAAAAATACAGATATTAAAACATAATTTTCTTAAAAACATGCATTTTAATGCAAAATATGCATTTATAGCAGATAATGCAACAAAAAATGTCAAAATATGCATATATAACAAAATATGCAAAAATATTTATTTATAACAAAACAAAACGATGCCATTTTGTTACAAATTTGTTGATGTACAAAGATATTTGGTTAACGTAGTTCTCCAGCTAACGACAACAAACATGTATTTAAATAAATTTCCAAGCCCTAATGATCATATATGAACTTTTTCAACCGGGGAATGACAATATTCAATGAATATTTTCTACAAAACAAATACGAGTTACATGATAAAACTTTTTAGATCAAGAGAAAAAGAAATATACTTTTTTTTAGTTAATAAAAAAATCAAAAAATGTTGGACAATTTTTATATAAATTGAGTTTTGTATTACCTAAAAACTTGGAACTAGATGTGAATTTTTTTTGAAATGTTTAGGCGTTACTATACTTCTTTCGGTATATTTCGTTCTATTGAAAGTAATTATAGACATATTTGGTTTGGAAAAAGGTTTTTTGAAGACACATTCACTGGTGTAGAAATTATGGCCAAAGATTCTCAATTATTTTTGTTAATCAATAAAATGTGTTTTGCGTAACATTAAATCTGGCGTTTTATTAAGGAATTTTAGCTGTCTTAAGCTAAAAATAATGCATTACAATGTCTATATAATTTAGATTAGATTATATGGCACTATGCACCGCAACCAACTTAGGTCTTTTGTGCTGCCTAAAGTTACCCTAAAGATTCAAGCTACCTATAAAGCCAATAATCCTATTAGGCAAAATCTTCATAATGTCCGAAGGGGAGACAAAGCGATTGCCAAGAAACTTGGCACGCCTTTCACATAGCCTCGGACATTCGCAAAGAACATGCTCTGATGTCTCAGCTACCAGTTCGCAAAACCTACACTCATCCGTGTCCGAAAGACCCCTTTTGAGCAGGTGGTATCTGAGATTGCAGTGTCCAGTCAGGTAAGACACCAGGGTTCTCAAGTCACCCCTCCCGAGGGACAAGAGTCTCCTCGATCCTGCACTGGAAAAATAAATTAATCTCTTAGCCTGTCGTTGGCCAAGAGAGCTTTCCCAATAGAGAGAGAATTCTGACTCCCTCCACGACCCGAGCTTCTCCCTAACATACCCCAAAGGTATACCACAGAATGGTTCAGGGCCAATAAAGGGCCTTCGGGCCCCGCAATTAGCAAGACAATCTGCCCTCTCGTTGCCCTCATGCCCCTCGTGACCAGGAACCCACCCTAAGGTAAGCGAGTTGCGCCTGCCAAGTCGGTTAAGAGCCAGAATGCATTCCATGACCAGACCAGATGACACCTCATAGGACATTAAAGCCCTTAATGCCGCCTGACTGTCGGAAAGAATGTAGATGCGAGATCTAATAGTGCCCCTTCGTAGATATAATATAATCGAGTAGTTGGCTGACCTTTTTTCGATATTCGGAACCGTTTGGTTTTTTAAGCGACTTTTTCCCTCCTTTTTCTTCTATTTCGCAAATAATTAAAAAATGGGGCAACTCTGGGTCCACTATATGGGCAATGTGTGTATGAACATTTTTGTTTTCGTGAGTACTTTAAGCCTGCGTACATATAAATCTAGTTTTTGTAAACTGAAGACAAGTTGTCGTACGAAAACTAATGAACTTTTAAGTCTACGCGAGATTGGGCAGCTAAACAAAATACGTGTCTCTATTTTTTGCTTCTCTACAACATATCCAAATTGCATTAAAATCGGGTCGGGATACCTGTCTTGTAAGAAAATTCTTCAATAATTAATTATACTGAAATTAACTACGATTGTCTTTATATGGCGGTTACAAACATTTTACCCCTTAACAAAAAGTTTACATTAAATTTGTAATGATTTCATGAGTTCTGAATGAAAATTTTATTCCCTTTACGTTTGTAGAACAAACATTTAACAAATTTTTAACTGTTTTCAAGGCATTCGCGTCATTTTTTGATTTTGAGAAAAAAAAAAATTATTGTAATTTTAAAAATAGTTCATTCAATTTTTTTTTTTTGTAAATATTTTTCATTTAATTATTTTTGACTATTTAAACCGATTTGTTTTGACAAATTAAAAACTTGGTTGGTGCAACTGACATGCAATACATGTTGCTAATTTACGGAGAATACCTACAAATAAAATTATAAAATTTTATTTTTGTTTGAATTGATTGGGAGAACAGATTTTTGTAGTATTTAGATGTAATCTTCTGAAAGTAAAGTTTGTAATTTTTAGTTATTAAATCCAAAATTTTGCTGTTACAACTCTTTTTGTGTAATTATAATAAAAATGTTGTTATACAGGGTGTCCGCCGGGAAGGTAAACATGGCGGCAAAACTGTTCAGTATTGGCAGTCCTGAAGTAGACACGTGGCAAATTTATTATGAAAAAATATTCGATAAACCAACTTGTTTTAATAGTTAAAACATTTTGTCAAAATCAATCATCGATGACGACGATGAGAAAGTTACCTGTTATTTCAAGTTATTCCACGAAATGGTGATGTTTATTGGCCTCCACGGTCGCCTGATTTGACTGCTCCGAACTTCTTTTTGTGGGGATATCTGAAAAGCAAGGTGAATGCAAATAAACCAGAAACGCTTAAAGGAACTCAAACAAAATATTCGTTATGAAATTAATGAAATATCGCGAAAAATGTGTGAGAATGTAATGAAAAATGTGCTCAAAAGGGATCGCATTTGTGAGGCTAACAGAGGCGGACATTTATCTGATAATGTATTCCATACATAATTGCTGACATTAAATAAAACATTTATCAATATAAGATCCATTCTCTTTCATTTAATCAAAAATTATAAACAAACAAAGTAGTATACCTTCCCGGCGGACACCCTGTAGAAGTAAAAATATTGGATTTCCAACTGATTTATTTTGTATGTTTGGGCAGTCCTAAAAATAAAGATATGTCATTACCGCTGCTACACTGGTAGTCCGGTCAATTTAGACAGTTGAAATACCCTAAAAAATAAATATTTCAGATTTTTTGATTTTTCATGAAAACGGTAAGTTTTATCACAAAAATACTTCAAACCACAGTTGTAGATCTTAAAATTCTATATAAAAATGGTCTTAATGATTTTTTCTCTAAGTATCACCGTTCCTGAGATATCACGATTGTAAGTCATATTCTACATAATATGTACACATTTCCACACCACCTGTGAGGTAGTGTACCTTGCGCTTTTTTTTTCAACGTGGTTTCCCCTGTAGGCCTATTCCACAAACCATTATGACGTAATTTTTAGAGACAATACTTATTTAACTGTATGAAGATTATTAATATTGATTTTTAGTGTCCGACCGAATAGTTCGGCCAAAAAACTATATTTTGTCGGTTTTTTGATATCTAGAGGCAATGATGACAAATTTTGGTATTGGAAACATGTTTGTTGAGCCGATTTAATTCGATTTTGTGTATAAAATTTAAGAGAAAAGCCGAAGTTTAGCTATAAAGTTAAAAGTGCGGCCGCCGAACTATTTTTAATTTGGCCGAACTTTCTGAGGCCGAACAGTGGATTCATTGCTTAACTACAGACTTTTCTTCAAATTTGACACTCAAAATAGCATCAAATCAGCCCAACAAACATTTTTCCATCCGCCAAATTTGTCCATAATGCTTTAAAATACCGAATACAGATCAAATGCATTTTCTGGCCGAACTGTTCGGTCGGACACTATTGATTTTGGTTATTGAATTTAATTGTCGGTCTGGTTTCTTTTGATATTTCAATCTGATTCATAATCTTCATAGTCAAATTCAACAATCATGTCTTCTTCGATTTCTTCATGTTCTTCTTCCTCTTGCTGGATGTTCATAAATTGTTCAAATGAAGATGAATCCGTTGCTTCTTCATCAAAATCACATGAATCTCCATCTGTTGTATTCAATTGGACATTTGAGCAAGACTGACCTTGGCAATTGGTACACGCTGGAGAACACTCTAACCCGACTTTCCTGCAGCCGCATTTGGCACTACAACCTTTCTTGCAATTGCAAAAAATAGTGTTAAGAAGTTTTTTTGGAGCAGAGGGAATAAAGTTTGAATCGGTTCCAAAATATTATTTATAAATTTCCAACCCCAGTCTTCAGGGTTCAGTTGATTGCCTTGTCATGTCTGAACTTGATAGTATACTCGATACAAGTGTTGAATAGAAGATGTATTTGTATTTGCTTCTTGTTTCTTGTTTCGTGTATTTTTGACGAAGGTTAAATATCTGTACTTATTACTGCAATCTATTTTTTTGGAGCTCCAGAAACAGCAAGAAGAAAGCGAATTCCTTCCGTAATTATTGTTTGAAGCGAAGAATCAAATTCCGTAAATACTTTTGCGCAGTCAATTAAATCTTTTTTTTTTCAAATAATTTTAATACTGAAGTTTTGCCGCTTCTGTACATTGCCGATGTAGTATCACAACCGGTTATCGCATGTAAAAATAAAATATAGTTTTGGCATTTTGGATAAGCGGATAAACTTTATGAAGAATATATTTCTGTTCGCTGTTGAGCCTTTCCAGGTTTCAAAAAGTAAATAATTTTATCAATTGGAGTCCTTGCAGTAAGTAGTACCAACAAATCAACATCTTCAACCACTACAATTGTTGTGTTTGTTGCATTAAATTTTTCTATTGCTGTTTCAATTATGAGGACATCTGCGTCATTCTGCGCTTGTTTCACTTCAATATTTTCAGCTGCCAATTTGTCACTTAACATGGAAATGAAACGTGATTTATTATTAATGTTAGCAAAAAATTGTTGTTTGTTTGGTGGAACTGTCATAAATTCATCAAAGATCATGTCGGAACTCGAGAATGTTGCAGTAGTTCGACGACGTTGTTCTGCAGCTTTAATATTCTTCGTTGTGTCACTATAGCGATCAAATACTACCGTCAGTGTATGACCATAATGTCTACGTAAATACTGAACATAAAAAAGACACAAATAGGTATTTTTTGCTTGCTTGATCATCTGAATATATGTACATATATGTGGCAAATACGTGCATATTATGTAGAATATGACTCTTACAATCATAATATCTCAGGAACGGTGATACTTAGAGAAAAAATCATACGGCCATTTTTATAGAGACTTATAAGATCTACAACTTTGGTTTGAAGTATTTTTGTGATAAAACTTCCCGTTTTCGAGAAAAATCCAAAATTTTGACCTTTGACCCCGAATAACTTTCTGAGCTCACATGGGATTTATGGGGACTTTTAAATTTTTATTTTTTTAGGGTAAACCCTAGGTCTAAACCAAAATTTGGCTCTGTCGGAATTTTTGTTATTTGACCACTATTTTTATATCTAAATTGACCGGACTATGGGTAAATGTTACAATATTTAATGTAGGGTGTTGATAAACCCAAATAAAAATAAAGTAGTTTCCCATTTACCATAAAAATGGGATTTTAATTATACTTTTTTATTATTTCCCTCAATCTTTTTCTTTTTTACAAAAAAACTTAATTCAACATGAATTGGAAAGAAAAAATTCAAATCGAGAAAAATTGGATAAATTCAAATAAACCATAGAAAAACGGTTGCTATTGTTATGGTAATACAGCCACTTCTATACACTCACTATGCGATACTACTTGCTATACAACACCTGGTCTTATGCCCACAGACATATAGACTATTGTAGCATTATTGTATGAATGTGTTTTTTTTTTGCAATTGTTAGAAAGTGGAAAAATACACAGTTTAGTAAATCTTGTTGTTGTTGGTTGTTGTTATTATACGTATGTTTTCTCCTATATTTTATCCGATTCATATTTGAGTTTTATTTCCTTTTTTTTTTGGATTTTGTTAACAGAGACAACATGCTGCCATTTGTTGTTACTGTTAGCTGCTGTTGTCGTGCTTTGTTGTGGTAAAAACTTCTGTGAACCACAGGTTTTTCAATTGAAACTATGTGTAATAAAAAAAAAATATAATCATACAACAACGGCCAATACAATACTAATACAAACATAAAACTCTCACACATACACACTCTCATAGACATATCATATTCCTGCATATTTTTATAACCTTTTTAAAGCGGAAACTACAATTTATGTTGAGCATTGCGTTTTGCATTTATGGCATATTTTTTCCTTCCTCTTCCTCTTTTTGTTTCCCTTTCCTTTAATGTTATTTTTCATGTTCCATCCTCCCTTCCTTTCTCCGTTTTGCTATCCAATTATTTTGTACATTTGTCATGAGGTTTTTATGCGTTTATTTGTTAGGACTTTTTTAAATTTTTCCATTTCTATGTTTTTTTTTGTATCTGTTTTTATAATATTTTTGTCTGTATTTAAAAGCGATTTAAAAATTGAAACCATTAATCAATTCATGTTCAGACACAAAAAAAATATAAGTTTAAATGATTTGTGTTGAACTATTGTGAAAGAAAAATTCATTTTTTTTTTCTACCACCATTTGTTATTGGATATTTTATACTATATCCGGTTATTATAGGCAAATATAAAATATGTAAATGTCCTTTATTTTCACTCTCTCTCTCTCTCTCTCTCTCGTTAAATATAGATTTATGATGATGAAAAAATTTTAATGTTTATAAACACAGAAAATAAAAATATTTTCCAAATAAAAAAATACGCATTCAAACGTGTTTGAACAATATTTTTTGTTTTGTTTCAAAACCAATATTGGCTGAATTTATTATTTCTATCGAAAAATCAATGTTAAACCAACATGTGTCCCCAATTTAATACAATTAATTGCAAATAAAATTATTCAACCATACAGTAATCAACTTATGTTGAAATAAATTGAAATTTTATTTTGAAGGTTATTGTGTGAAATGAATGGACGTTTTTGCTACACAAGGAAACTTTCTCAAGCTATAACTCAAATTTTGCGAATATCTAGATATATCGACTTACTAACTTAAAAAAACCACATAATCAATTTTATGTTGAAATAACAATTTTATTTATTAAAATAACTCTATATTGTGAAATATATTCTTAATGATAAATTGACGAACAAAATTAAATAATCAACACTTGCTATATGTTTTTCAAAAGTTTTTGGATAATTTTAAAACAAGTATTTTTGTTCTTTAAAAAGAGATATAAATGATCGAAATCAGTTGCAGGGTTATGAAATAGCAGTCATTTTACCTTACAAGGACTATTTGATTTAGACATTTTAAAGGGTTCGCCAAAAAACTACTGAATATTTTCTCAAAATTTCTTTTTTTATTTAAAAGTACAATCCATCCGGTTAATAATGGAAAATAATTTCATTCAAATGGCTGCCTCGGCTGGCCATGCAGTAGCCTAAACGATCGGTCCAATTTTTAAGCACATTATCAATTGTGTGCAGCTGTATTTCACCAATGGCTTCACGAATATTGTCCTTTAAAGCGTCAATTGTCTCTGGCTTGACGGCACCCCACAAATAATAGTCCAACGGTGTCAAATCGCAGCTCCGAGGTGGCCAAACGACATCAGCTCTGCGGCTGATAATGTGATCTTCAAAAACAGGGCTCAAAACATCGAGTATAGCTTCGGCTGTGTGGCACGTAGCGCCGTCCTGTTGAAACCAAATGTTGCCAATATCCTCCTCTTCAATTTTTGTGAACAAAAATTAGTTCAACATGGACCGATAACGATCGCCATTGACTGTAACGGCCACTCCTTGCTCATTACCATGATTTTCAAAGTAATGTCGCAATATTACTCAGCGTTGTTTAAGCGTATACACAACCATATTCGTTCAGCGGAAGGATAAAACTAATTATCTGTCAAATCAGACATGAGCTAAGTGTTACCATTCACGAAATAAGCACTAGTTAAAAAAAAAAAACGTTTATAATTTTTTGATACAAATGTGTATAGTATTTTATATCGTTGGAAAGCTTTTCGAAATTTACGTAATCGAATGAGATTTATAGTATAAATCTGTAAAAACACGCTATTTTCACAAAATTTTGTTTCAGAGCCTGAGATATTCGGAACTATTTTTTTTTTTTATTTTATTTTTTATTATTTTATTAATTAATAATCATACACTCACAATATTTTATAGTTAGAAACAAACGAATTTGTACATTAAAACTATAGAAAAAGTTGTTAAAAACAGGACTACTGATTTTTCGTTTAAAACAATAGTAATTTCCAATTATTTTTAATTGTTAAAAAATTAACTAAAAATATCGATAAAAACAAAGTACTTTCGTTTATTTTAACTATTAAAAAATAATTGCTTAATCCGTTAAAATAAACGACGTTCGTTTTTTTTTGACTATCAAAAAATTACCGAAAATCCATAAAAATAAAAGATTTTCCATTATTTTGACAATTAAAAATTTAACTCCCAAAACTTAAAAATAAACGATTTTCCTTTATTTTAACCATCAAAATTTTACCCCCAAAAACGTAAAAATAAACGATTGTCGTTTATTTTAGCTATCACCAAATTTAATTTAAAATAAATAAAAATGTATTATTTACATAATGTATTATATACTTAATAATAATATATGTTAGGATTTATTTTTAAAACTAAATAATAAGATTAATTGAATAATAATTAATTGAGTGAATGGCGCCTAACATTTATATGGCAGCATAACGAAAAAGGATGACCTTTGAGTTCATCTTTTACTATAATATGCAAATAACTTAAAAAACTATGTGTTTGTAAAATAAAAGACAATTAAAATCTAAAGAAAAACTATAGTGATGGTAAATAAAATATTTGGTTTAGTACTAAAGTAAAAAGCACTTTTGTAAACATTTTGGTACCTTTTGATTTAATTTAATTGTTAAGGTACTCTTGCAATACTATTGCACATATTACTGACAATTTTATTATCATTCAATGTAGCCAACTCAATATTAAATATTTAACACATATCTTGTGCAGACACAAAACCTTTTTGATTTTTTCTAACCTTTCAATATGACATACACACGGGTAATTTGTTGCAAACTAGCAAAAGTTGCACAAGAATATTGCTTAATTTTAAATTTACATTAAACATTGATGCGCTTTATCTAGACTTTTACCATATTGCTAATTAATTTTCTTGTATTCAAATAATCAGCTAACACATGTTCTATACTGCGAAAATTATAATCCTTACTTTTCGTTTTATTTTATATATATTAAACTTTGTTATTTGTACATGAATAAAGAAACTCAGAGTTTTTACTCTATCTCTATCTCTTCATCTCCTAGATGTCATCTAATAGATGTGCTTTAACATATAAATTTGGAACAGTGAGGGAACTCCATCTCTGTTCTAATATGCACATTATGCACCGTCAATACTGCTCAAGGATGAGAAAGTGCAAATTTGCATCGTGTGCAAATAACCACGCTGAATACCCTCAGTAAAATAAAAAAGTAAAACAAAATTTACTGAAACAAAGCACTTAATCGCCAGCTGGGCCACTTTGGTACTTTTTGGACTGAAAATGTAAATAAGTAATTAATTTACCATCCCCAGTTCATGCATATGAAAAACGTTTGAGAGAACTTTTAAAAAAAAGATTACTGTGATTTTTGTGTGATTTTTTTTTTAAACAAGTAGATTTTTTTTAAACATGTAGATTTTAAACGAAAATATTAACTGCTACAGACTATGAATTAATACGGATTAATTCATAGTTTGTTTTTTAAATAACAGGCAAAAAAGTTGAAAAATATGTTTCTTTGTATTTTAATAGTTTATTCAGTTAAAAACAAACTTTACGGATTACTTTTTAAATAAACTACAATCGGTAACGGAAAATATATTGTGAGTGCACTTATTCTTTGTGTCTTTGTAATTCAGCGGTTAAGCGAGTGTACAAATTCTGTGCGTTTGTTCATGAAACAAATATACAAAATTACACTTAAAATACTATGTAGGTAAAGACCACTGCAAATGTAGTTGAAAACAAATGAAATTTCACTTAAAGAAAGGACGACTTACATTACAGCAAATTCAACTAACATTGTCCTTTGTTTTTAATGTTCAAAAAATGACTAACAATTGTAGTAAAAATGAACTACATGGTAGTAAAAAATAAACAAACTTTTATTTTTTATTTTATTTTTGAAATAACAAAAAACAACTGTAAAAAATAAATGTAAAATCATAAAACAGTCATTTGATGTGGTTTGTTTTTTTAAAATGAACTACAAGGTTAGTAAAAAATTGAATTTGTTCTACAAATGACTGACATGTACAGTAAAAATAAAGAAACTGTATTACAACCCAAACAACTACATATTTTTAAAGCATAAGTTCCCTGAGTGTAGTTACAAAAACTACCCTGTCGAACAAAAATAATGAATTTTGACGTCGAATTATATACAGTTTGTCCTAATACTACTGCTTTATATTTAGATACTGATAATGAGACCCCATTAGTTAGATTTTGCTTGGTAGCTTTAAACGTGGCATCTTAACTTAAATTGCATGTAGCTTAAGCTATATGTAAGTTAGTCAGAAGGGGAGGTTTCCCCACTGGGGCACATATACCACCCCCGCTGTTTGCTCTTTTTAAAAGAGTTATTAAAATCTTTCTTTTTTTATAATTTGTGCAGTTATTGACTATCTTTCATTCTACCAAATTTTACACTTATACTTCACACGTGGTCGACGATGGACATGTTTTTGTGTTTTTTGGGTTGCAAAAAAAATAATATAGAGTTATGTAATTAATATGATTTTTTTTTATAGAATTTGTTTCTGAATATTGTAAAAAAAATTTTAAATTGTGTGAGCGGTTGATCATGGGGCACATACGCCTGGCCAGCAGGTTTTGTAGTTTAGTCAGCAAAAATTAATATCACTTTAAAATATGTATACGTAATTTTATTTCGTTACATTGTAATATCCCTATGGGGAATGGGACCGGTTCTGCGTGTGCCACAGGATCGGTACCTTCGTGCCAGAGATCGGTCCTCTGCTAAACCCTACCCTATGTAAACCACTGGCAACTTTAGCATTGGCTTGTCATGGGAGGGGTCATTTGTCCTGCTTTAAAACATATAGTGGCATGCCACAGGACTAACCAAAGATGGGCATACCACAAGACCGTCGCAAAAGGGCCACGTCGCATAAAATAAACGAAAACTAAACAGCTTCCAATGGGTAAAATTCTGGCCAACTGGCTTTTTCGTGTTAATATGCATTATGGTTAAGTGGTATGTCCTCCCTTTACCAGTCACATTATTGGTAATTTTAGGACAATTGACACTGCTTAACCCACTTCAGTATTCAATTATACCAATCCTGTGATAAGTCCTTCTTTAACCAGTCACTTTTAGGTCAATTGACTCCTCATTCCACATAGGGATGTGTTGCACTGGTCAGACAACAACAAATTCGAAGAAAATAAACTTTTCTGAAATTTTTTGCTGAAAATATTGCTATTATTATATCCATATTCATGATTATTTTATATAAAATATAAGTTTTAAGCCCGAACCACTATGTTTATAACTGACAAATGTGCAACATTAACCTGGCGAATTTACCTCATAAGTGGAGCAGTTTAGCCGATTCGAGTTACTTTGGAAATCTTAAAAAAAAAATTTAAGGAATATAGATAATTTATACATAATTTTATTTCGTTACATTGCAATATGTGTTGCACCGGTCAGACATAATTTTCGTTCAACAAATTCGAAGAAAATAAACTTTTTTGCTGAACGCTGCGGGAAATGGACCAGTCACTGGTATGGTCACGTGACTAGATCTTTGTGTGTATGAACCTGTCCTATTTTCGATCCTGGTATATGAAAGTGACCGGTACTTTTAGCATGGGCTTGTCATAGGAGGTGGCAATTGTTACCTTTGGAGCACCTTGTGACGTGGCGAATAACTTGATGACGGTAACCTTTCACTGTACCGACTTAAATGAACAAGCTACGGGACGTGTTAAAAGTAGGTCGTGTTTAAATTGATAATTTTAGGATTTATGTGATATGCAACAGAACCAGGGGGAAAATAATTATCACGTGACTGGTTTAGGTGTACGTATCGTAGAACGGGAGAAAAATGTTTGATGGAGTACTAGTCACATATTAAGCAAAATGTGTTCTGTTACACGATTTGTTTGAATAGAATAGATTTGTTTCGTACCACTGCACTGTTGTAAGGAGTACATGTCGCCGGGCATGCGAAAAGTAATTAGAAAGTAGCCTTTTTAGTTCGCCGTGTGTCATATTATATACGGGTTGCAGAATTAGCCGTCCGGTACCAGTCACAGAACATGTAGCACCAGTTCAAAAAGGCCCAACAAAAATCAATTTAAAAATATGTTTATTTTTTCTATACACGACGAAAAACTTTAACATTACCTATGTTGGTCACCATCTAAACAGTTCCGTATTCAGTTTTTTTGAACTAGTGCAGTGTTAAGTCTTCCTTTTGACTGTCACAAAGTCGTTAGCAGTCAAGGGACTGAATAATTTGGCACTAATTGCCATATTTTCATCCACCGCTAATGATTTTGAACCGGTTCAATGACCAGTAACAACTTGAACTGCAATGGCCCTAATTACTTTAGTACACTTTGAGGTTTTGTTACTTTTTCTCCAATTATATGATATACCTGGTACCAACCAGTCAATATTTTATCAGCATTATTATAGCAACGTGATTGGCCATTTCACACTAAATAACACTTTTTGGTACACCACAATTTTGGTTGCACCAGTTTCGGGACGTGCCACCCAATGATATATCAAAGCATTGTCACTTTGTATCAATCGGCCCTGCATTTCCCGCAGGGAAATTATATCTATTTAATGTCCATCTTTTGCATTATTTACTATAAATCATAAGTTTTCCATCCGAACCATTATGTTTACAGCTGACAAATGTACAACATTAACATGGCGAATTTATCCCATAGTTTGGGCAGTTTAACCGACTTGAGTTACTTTGGAAATCTTAAAAAAGAAATAAATATAAAGAATAAAGCTTATTTATATTTTAAACATAAAAATTAAAATTAAGATGTGCAAAATTTTATATAAATTTTTTTTTCTAGAAACATTGTCGACAGTGCTTTAAAACAAGTAGCGAATGCTCCCCCCTTCTACCCAACACATCTCTTCTTAAGCATCATATTAAACAGTGTAATATAACACTTTTTGTTGTTTTTCATGTTTCCTTCGTGCACTTGTCCTAATTGCAGTCTTTTGTTATTGAAGTATTCTTCGAAGAGG
Source organism: Delia radicum (assembly GCA_021234595.1). NCBI lineage: Eukaryota > Metazoa > Arthropoda > Insecta > Diptera > Anthomyiidae > Delia > Delia radicum. Next base: position 94,684,385 of record CM037852.1, read on the forward strand.
GCTTCAAAATGTTAAAGATTAAATAAGAGGTTATAAATTGCAAAAAAAAAAAAAAAAATAAAAAAAAAAATTTAAATGTTAACCAAAAAGCAAAGTCTACAACATTTTATTTAAGCAAAATGTGTTTAAAAAAAAAATAAACTTTAAACAATACAACAACAACTCAACAAAATATTACACTTAATTTGTCTTAAACAAATAGACAAGTGTTAAACAAAAGTATCATGGTTTATAAATCTGTAAAACTTCCGCTAAATCATGTAGTTTTGCTTTGTTTTCACTTGTTTTACAATTTCGCTTCTATAGCATTTCTACTTTTAACATTTTGTTAGACAAAGTGTTAGGAAATTGTTAGCTTTTTTTTTAAAAATATTTTTTCGCTATTGTTATCTTTGTTTTGTAACAAGAAAAAGTTTGGAATTTTTTAACATTCGCTTTAGTTATTTTTTTTTTTATTACTTTTTGTTTGATTCTGTTGAATATGAAAAGCAAAAAGAAAAACTAGTGATTTTAATAGTTTGAAAATACTCACACAAATATACTTATTCACATTATTACACTGTGCAACAGTGGTTTTCAAACATGGACAAATCATTATATAAGTACGTGATACTAGAAACCATATATACACTGAAAAAAATAAATACGTAATATATACGAAACCTTTCCTAAATTTTACGAAATATTTCGTTATTTCGCTCCACGAAAATCTTTCGTAAATTATACAAAGTTTACGAAATTTTTTTATGAGTTTCTTTTTGTGTTTTACAAAAGAATCTTTCGTCAAATATAAGAAATTACGAAATTTTTGTGTGCCTTTTACGAAGCCATTTTTTTTTTTAATTTTACGAAAAAGTTTCATATACAAAGAAAAAAATCATACGTAATATATACCATCAATTTCGTTATTCCGCACCACGAAAATCTTTCGTGAAATATACAAAATATACAAAATCTACGAAATTTTTTTTATCAATTTCACGAGTTTCTTGTTGTGTTTTACGTAAGATTTTCGTGGTGCGAAACAACGAAAAAATATAAGAAATTACGAAATTTTTGTGTGCCTTTTACGAAAATTTTTCGTAAAATACGCGACACTAACAAATTTGTTTATACATTTTAAGATTTTTTTTTATATATTACGGAAACATTTAGATATTGCGTTTGTTTTTTAAGAAAATTTTTGTAAAACAACATAAACTTATTTATATTTAACTAAATATTCTTAGTTTTTCAAATGAAAGGATTTCGCTCATTTTTGAAAATTTTTGAATTATTTTTTTTTCGTAAATTTAAATAATTAATCTTATTTATTTAAAACCAAGAGATGTTAATATTTCACTCATTTTAATTAATTTTATCAATGTATTTAGTAATTAAGGGTGAACAAGAACTTACACTGATAAAAAAAATAGTAAAACTGCTGAAAACTAGTTAAAAATTACGTTGGTAACTATTAATAATATAAGAATAGAATAAATGTGTTCAATCTACAAATATTTAGGAATATTTGAGCTAAATTTAAGTAAATTCAAAATAACAAATTAGTCGGCTAAAATCAGCAAAAAATTTGATAAAAATTATTGGACAAAAGAAATCAGAAAAAAAGTTATTTTTTAGTTTTTTTTTAATGCGAATAAAAATCTGATCTGCTGAAACAGCAATCTTCAATTTGTTAGCAAAATATACCGTTATTTGCATTCTACAAAATTTAAGCTAAATATAGCAAAATTTATTTGATATTACAGTTTTTGTTTTATTTAGTAAAAGTTTTTGCTAAATTTACCAGAGTATATTGCTATTTTCAACTAACTCAAATTCAAATCGATTTCAACTATAATTAAAATTTTATAAAGTTAACAGATTGAATTTTGATGTTTTTATTTTATTAATATTTTGCAAAAAAAAAAAAAAAAATTGCTAATTTTAGCACTTTTTTTCTCCAACGTAATTTTTAACTAACTTTTAGTATATTTTTCTGTTAGTTTTACAGGTTTATTCTATGAGTGTAGAAAAAAAATTTAATGAAGTCGGTTTTAAAAATAGAGGCCGATTCACAATACTTTAGTACTGCAGGTAACAATTTGGATTTTGTTCCATCTTTATAAAATATAATCTTTAGATTAAAATTTACTTTTTTGAAAAATACCTCAAAGAACTTTTGAACAAAGAACTTTTAGTTTTCAAGGGTTCTAATGCTATGATTGGAAAATGAATAAAAATATGAAAATGAAAATATGAGCATTCTAAAAAAAAATTATAAAAAACACTAACATTTTATGAAAATCATTAAAATTTTTTTCCAGGATTGACTCAGAAATTAAACTGAAATATAAATTGAATATTTAATATAAAAGTTCCGAAAAAAGATTGACTTTTGAGTATATAGCATTTTTTTAAATCTTTTTTCTCAGTAATTTTCTAGTCAAAAAGAAGTTTTTTTTTTTTTTGGATGAAGTATTTTCATACAAATATTTTTAATTATATTAATATATTTTAAGCCTGTTTCTGACTTATTTTTGGCAGCGAATTAAATATTTGTAATCCTATTTTTTATAATATGTAGTTAGTTTTTATTAGGGTATTTCTGTTTATTAGAAATACGTTATAAAATTACTTTGTAAAGCTTACTTTTTATTAAAGCTACACTCAGGGAATTTCTGCTTTAAAAATATGCAGTTGTTTAGGTTGTAATACAGTTTCTTTATTTTTAATGTAAATGTCAGTCATTTGTAGAACAAATTAAATTTTTTACTAACCTTGTAGTTCAATTACAAAAACAAACCTCATCAAATGACTGTTTTATGATTTTACATTAATTTTTTACAGTCATTTCATGCTATTTAAAAAAATAAAATGATAAAAAATATTTATTTATTTTTTACTACCATGTGGTTCATTTTTACTACAATTGTTAGTAATTTTTTAAACATTAAAAAACAAATGACAATGTTAGTTGATTTTAATGAAATGTAAGTCGTCCTTTCTTTAAGTGAAATTTCATTTGTTTTCAACTACATTTGCAGTGTTATTTACCTACATAGTATTCTAAGTGTAGTAGTTTACTATTTAAAAATAAAATTTATTTATGAAGTGATTTGAGAGATTAATGAATTTTTAAGATTTAAGAGATTAAGCCTCATTTTCGCATTGTCACTTTAGTTACTCACTGTGACTTAAACTGAAACATTTGTTGTTGTTTCCCATAAACTGTTTTCAATTAAACTGTTTGCTAAATTTTAACTGGACAGTCAGTAATCGGGTTTAAGTTTACACTAACAACTACCTAGTAATTTCTCAAAACCCCTTTAATTACTTATCAAATTCTATAGAAATTTTGAACAAAAAAAACCAAAGTTTTTTCAAACTACAAGTGTTTGTTTGTAGTTTGAATTGTACTCTTATTTTGAAAAAAATGTTCATTCGGTATGTTTTAGATCTAAGAAGTTAACAACATTTTTAAATATTGTTCAAATCAGAAAATAATAAATTTTCGTATAAATTATATATAATACTAGCTGAATTGCCCTGTGTTTCCCGGGTCAACTGAAGGCATGCAGAAAAATTTTTTTTTGAATGCAGAGAAAATTTTAAGCTAGGAAATAGACGACTTAATTCTATTGTGTTTTGCAGAATCAGTTCGGATTTTAACGTTAAACTTGAAATTAAAGATTCCATTTGAAATTTATGAAATAAGGTTACTAAATTAAAAATTATTTTATCTTTAAATATGTTGAATACAAAATTATGCTTTTAGTAGCAATTCATGACTATAAATCAATGTGCTTTATCAATAAAGATGTCTCATATTGAGTGCATGGTTTCGAAAAAGTTTATCCTTATAGAAATTTTTTTTTTTTTTTTTAATGGACTGGTTATTGCCAAAAACGGTAAGGAAAAATAAAATTTAAAAAAAATTAAATCATAAAGACATTGCGAAAAAATCGGTACGTATATTATACGGGAGAAAAAACATGTTAAAAACGAAATGGTTTTTCCTAAAATGTTTTGATTGGATTTAATGCTTTCAAATTAAAAAAATAAGCTTTATTAAAAATAGTGGAATTTTTTGATTTTGACGTTTTTGATCAAAAGTCGGTATTGAAGTGGGCTATGGAAATGAAACTGAGGAATTCCTCGGGAAGCGTAGAATAAATGTGAGTAATTTCAAAGAAATCCGTTAAAACTTTCTTAGAAGTTTGTATTCGAAAAAAAACGAAAAAAGTTGAAAAAGGTGAAAAAAATTTAATTTTAGATTTTTTGTCAAAAGTAGGCGTAGAAGTGAGCGTGGTCGATGAAAACTATGCTGCGATCTAAGTTAAGGTCCGATGATTATTCATGCCAAATTTGAAGAAAATCCGTTGAGAATTGCAAATTTGTATAGACAAACAGAAAATGAGTTTTATATATGTATATAGATTAAAAAAACTACGAAAAGTTTTCGTTATATTCGCGAAATTCGTCAATTATTGCCTGAACTGAATTTTGTAGAATAAACGAAATATTGTTATATATTACGAAAAAACTAACTACGAAAGTAGAATATTGATGAAGACCGTAGTGGGTCAGAAAATGCATTCCATTCATGCTAGTGTCTAATAACTTTTTCTGTGTTTTTTTTCTAATAGTCAAAGTAAATTATCATATAAAAATTATAGTTAAACTGCTTTTACATTTTTTTCCATCACATTCAAATTTCTTTTAAAAGGACTTTTAAGTTTAAATTTTTCAAACAAATATTAAAATACGTGTATCGTGATATGACTAAAATATTGATATCAAATGAAAGTGGAGAACCTCTGCTTTCAATATAACAAATATTGATTATAATTTTGCAGGATCGAAAATTTCAAAAATGTCCTTTAACAATTTTTAATCTTTAATGAATTTTGATAAATTTGTACAAAATAAAATTTTTCTTCATCAATCTGACATTTTTGTTTAGCTTTGCCAAAAACTTTAAAGTTTTCTTATTGAAATAAAAATTGAACATTTTCTATAGTCAGTTTTGACCTTCTTCTTTTATTACCTATCCATTACTGGATTTAAGTGACGTATTTATGAAAGAATTTATGATACTGTTTTCTATGTTGTAATATTAAATATGACATAAAATGCTTCACCACTTCTTGCTGTGTGTATAATGTCGCCAATAGTTCTTAGCTCCCTCGAAATTCTTATATTACGCAACCACTACATTTGCTTTATGGCCTTGCCTCTTCGTCCTTCAATACGGCCTTTTAATAGTAAAGTTCATATTTTTCAACATGTACAGTGTGTCCAAAACACGCAGTTTTACATCTTTTCATACATTTTAATAGCTCATGCTCAGTGTTTATTCTATTATGTACTTCGTCTGTTCATTGTATTTATTTTTAGCGTCCACTTTCCTAAGTCATACAAGAGCACTGACCAAACGTAGCATTTCATGAAACGAAGATGATGAGATAAGTTAATTTCCCGACTTGGTAGAATTTTTAGCCATTTCGTATTCGTTGAGCTAGCTATTTCTATTCGTTTTTTATTTCTGCATCGCTGTTCATTCCAGTCTTCGTGTAATATAGAACCAAGATATAAAAATCTGTAAACTCTTTCTTTATGTTGATTATTGATCGATAAAGTGAGGTTTGTGTATATTTTTTTTTTATTTTTTTTAAAGCAACACTCAGGAAATTCTTCCTATTTATTAATGTGTTGCTTTCTTTGGAAAGTGGTTAGTGGAGAGATGAAGGAGGTGGCTCACCACCTTATGTAGAGTTGGCGAATTTAGTGAAGCTTTTTTGTTTCATAGCCCTGATTTATTATTTTACTTCGGTGAGGTTAAGTGCTATGGGAACATCGAAGGTCCCATAATTTGGTTTTCTGAATTGTAACGTTTAACCCATAGTTGTTACTTGTACCATTATCCGAAGATCCTGTATATTATCTAATAGGATAGTTGTGTTATCTGCTTATCTGATGTTATTGATGAATTGTCCATTGACCTTGATGCCTGCCTGCCTGCTTGGATTTCACCAAAAGCTTCTCGAAATACTACATCAGAGTAGATGTTAAAAAGAAGAGGAGAAATAACGCACCCTTGGCGGAATGCACCCTTGGTGAATAGTGTTACAATTTGTTCTGAAGTCGTTACTTCGAACGTCTGCTGTTTGGCCCTAATACAAGTTCTTGATACAGCGTACTATGTCTTTTTCCTCAATACGAAAAGCTAAAAACGATGGCGAAAAACTAAAAACGCAGTTTAACTATATGTCTCTAGTTTCTCGAGCATATTAATTTGGCATGTGTGAGATTAAAAAACTTTAAATTGTTGCAGAGTGTTATACACTAACATAGTGTGGTTGGTTCTATATAACAGATGTGTTACTTATTGTCTGATTACAGACTTAATTAATTGGTAGAAAAAAATGTGAAAAAAGTTAATAAAAAAATTACATGGCAACTACACATAAGAAAGAGATACAGGCAATATCAGGAAAAGACTAAAGACAACAAAGGAAGTAGTGTTGAAAATCAAAAAAATAATGAAACTTTAGTTAGTGTTCTCGATTATATTCCGAAGGAAAAAATCTAATTACATTTTTATTAATGTTCTTTTAACATTCTGCTTTTAGTTCTTTTTAATAAAAATTAAGTGCTAGAGGAATGATAGCATAACTTGAAAAACGACATGAAAAAATTAAGTTTTATTTAATGAAATTTAAGCAGCAATTTATTTTTGTTTTTTTTTTTTTGATTGCATTGTGTTAAATAAGGATATTAACTTTTGAAAATAATGTGCTTAAAATTAAACATTATGTGCAATCCAAGCCAATTAATTTGATTAAATTTTGAATTTTTTTATCTAAGTTTTTAAGTTTTTTGTTGCCGGCATTTTAAATGATATGTTATATTTCAAATAATTTTTTAATTTCATTAACACAGAAAAACTGATTGCAAAAATAATTTTAAATAAACTTTTGTTTGATTTCAATCCCACTTTCAATTAAAAGTTGTATATTATCTATTAAATGTTAAAGTGAAAACGATTTTGGGGTCCACAAAATTTACAGTTTTTATAACCCATAATGCCAGCAAATAAAATATATAAAAATATAAAAAAAAAAAAATTGACAAAAGAAATTAAAGTAAAAAATTCTGTAAGATGTAAAAATTTTCAAAATTAAAAAAAAAAAAAACTTCAAAAATAGTGAAAATTTAAGAAACCTCTACAATTAAAAAAAAAAATGCTAAAATAAAAAAAATAAAAAAATTTAAATTGGTAAAATGTTGGGTAAAGTGTTTCTAAAAGGTCCGCCATCTAACGTTTTTTTTTTTCAAGTAGTGCTTATTTCGTGAATGGTAACACTTAGCTCATGTCTGATTTGACAGATAATTAGTTTTATCCTTCCGCTGAACGAATATGGTACGTATGTTCGTTATCTTGTGAAAAAAGTGAAAGAAACTGGCATCCTTATCGATAAACCAAAGCGTGAAAAGCCAAAAACAGTGCGTACACCCGAGAATATTGCTGCTGTGGCAGAAAGTGTGCGTGAAGCGGCATCAACATCAATTCACCGTCGTTCGCAACAATTGAACATTTCGGAGACATCATTGAGACGAATTTTGCACTAAGACCTTGGCATGACGCCATACAAAGTCCAATTGGTTCAGGAGTTCCAAAAAAAAAAGTTATTTGGCGGACACTTTATATTGTTTAAAATGACAATCGCAATTAATTTTATTGTAATTAATTACTGAAGAATTTAGTTTATGGTCATATATTGAACCATACGTGATTATATATGGCCAGTTATGCCCATATATGATCATATATAATCACATACATTATATTACAGATGTACATATACGATTAAAACTTATTTTTTCAAATATTATTTTACAATTCTCTATTTAGTTAGAATATGATATTGTCATATTAAATTTTATTTGTTGCTTTTCAAAAAGTTTGATCATTTTCATGATAGCAGACTTATATGATTTCAATTACATTTCAATTACAATTAAATTACATGTAATTACTAATTGCTGTTTTTCAATTACAATTACAATCAATTGTAATTAAAATGAAGGACTAAAAAATATTACAATTACTTGCAATTGTCATATTTATAAAAAAAATCAATTGCAATTACATTCAATCAATTCTTTAGGTGAAGACTTTTCCACGTGCAACTTTGCGTGTCCTTGTTCTTAAGTATAGTCCAAATAGCCCTGTCCTTCGTTTCTCTCAATTCAAAAAACCTTGAGAAATAAGGGGCATCTAAAATAAGTTTCCACAGGTGTCGAACATTTTTGAAATTACTCATATAATGTATGACAATGTGAATGGATACTCGATATTTCTAATTTGTAACGGGTTTTTCAATAAGGACTCGACAACTTTATTTTTAAATAAAACGCAAAACATGTAAGATATTTCCAAAACTTTATTATCGACTTGAAATACAATCAAAACATTTATGAATGGAACTCGACATCGTCCATATGGACACCGCGGGCACGTCGGCAGCGGTCGATTCCTTGGACCCAATGTTCGATGACTCGGTCACACATTTCGGCCGTAACGGCCGCTATTTCGCGTTCAATGTTGGCTCTGAGTTCTTCCAACGTCGTCGGCTTGTTGGCATAGACGTAGAGATTTGACGTAGCCCCAAAGAAAAAAGTCTAGAGGCGTTAAATCGCACGAACGGGGCGGCCAATTGACTGGTCCATTTCTTGAGATAAAACACTCACCAAACTTAATCTTCAATAAATCGATTGTAACTTGTGCTGTGTGGCTTGTGGCACCGTCCTGTTGAAACCACCCAGCCAGAAATTGCCAATGGTCTGAAAAATCAAGCACTGGCAGAGCACTGTTTGCCAATGGTCCAACAAATAGAGTGCTGGCAAAGCACTGATTTACAACGCTCTGCCAACGTTAGTAAAAAGTGCTTTGCCAGTGCTTAATTAACAAAATTTACAGCAGTAAAAATAATAAAAGCACTGGCACAGCTCTGGCTTAGAACGCTCTGCCAACGTTCGTAAAAAGTGCTTTGCCAGTACTTGATTTACTAAATTTACAACCGTAAGAATAAAAAAAAACTGGCACAGCACTGACTTAGAACGCTTTCCCAACATTGGCGAAAAGTACATAGCCAGTACATATTTACAAAATTTACAACCGTTAACTTAATAAAAACAGTGGCACATCCCTTGTTCACAACAAGAGTGGAAAAATTCTAACTAAATTGCAATTTATAAAGATAAGAATATTAAGGTATCCTATTATAGTCAGCACAAAGTATAGTTTTTGTACTAAAATTTTACTTAAGAAATTTATTTTCAAATTTCTTTCTTTAGTGAAATTCCCAAGAAACAACTTTACGGACAGTCCGTTACAAACGGATTCATGAATCCGGCATTGATGGTACGAAAACGGACCGGAATTGACGTATCCGTCGAAGCTTGTACGAAAACGGACCATTAACGTACAGTAAAATTGGATTACTCAAATTTTCGAAAATTATCCGTTTTAACTCCGTTTTGCTGTATCTGTTTCGGTGCCGTTTAACCGGACTACACCGATTTTCATCAGTTAAAACTCCGTTACAACCGTTATCGTTTTTCTTCCGGTATTACCGGAGTGTGTTTTGTTAAAAAAAAATCAAACAGTTTTATTTATTAATAAAATTAAATATTAATAAAATCTATATATATAAAAAAAAGTGTACATTTTGATTGTCACTCCATAACTCGAGAACGGCTGCAGAAAATAAAAAATGGCTGAATACGTTTTGTAGAACATGCAATGAGGATGGTTTAAAAAAAAAAATCTTTAAAAATATTTTCGTTTGGTCCAGATGTGGTGATTTTTCTGAACATTAGTCACTTTCATCTATCTATATATCTATCCATATATATAAAAAGAAGTGTACATTTTGATTGTCACTCCATAACTCGAGAACGGCTGCATAAAATAAAAAAATGGCTGATACGTTTTGTAGAACATGCAATGAGGATGGTTTCAAAAAAAAAATTGTTTAAAATATTTTCGTTTGGTCCAGATGTGGGGATTTTTCTGAACATTAGTCATTTTCATCTATATATATAAGAAGAAGTGTACATTTTGATTGTCATTCCATAACTCGAGAACGACTGCATAAAATAAAAAATGGCTGAATACGTTTTGTAGAACATGCAATGAGGATGGCTTATAAAAAAAAATTGTTTAAAAATATTTCCGTTTAGTCCAGATGTGGTGATTTTTCTGAACATTAGTCATTTTCATCTATCCAGATGTGGTGATTTTTCTGAACATTAGTCATTTTCATCTATATCTATATATAAAAAGAAGTGTACATTTTGATTATCACTCCATAACTCGAGAACGGCTGCATAAAATAAAAAATGGCTGAATACGTATTTAAGATTTTTAGTGGTAATTTTTTTGGTTATTTTTAAATGTACCACTTTTTTAACATATACTTGTATTTCAGATGTTTTTTCAATTAAATATAGAGACGCAGATCTCATGAAAATTTTAATGATGAAGATGTTAAACAACACCAGAGATAAAATGAAAAAATAATCAAAATGTTAAAACCACATCTTATTGATTTATTGATTTTTATTGAATTTTTATGTGGTTTCATATTGTTTTTTAATAATGTAATTCTTAATCCATTTTGTTAATATCTTTATAAATGAAAAAATTTAAAAATAAAACCAAACTTTTGTTTAAAATTAAAAAAAGAAGAAATGATTTAGATAAAATAAATAAAAAATAAAATAAAAATGGACCATTTAAAAAAAACGGTACGAATACGGACCATATTCGGACCGTATACGGTATATTAAAAACGGAGTCCACTCCGTTTTTAAAATAAATGACGGACAGTTTACGGTACGTTTTGAACGTACACTCAATTCGTACACTCCGTTTTATATACAGCATGACTGTACCGAAAACGGCACATAAACGGACCGGATTGTTTGCTGGGTTGTAGTAAAAATCGTGCTAACTTATCACAAAAATAATTTTTTAAAAATATATTCAGTTATTTTGTAATTAACTTAGCTGAAGCAAGCCTATTGTTATTTCTGTTCAAATTACCAAAATCATTCAATAAGAAATAATACAACTCTTTACTGACGTGAATTACTAAGTAGGACTTTATTGGTCGTTTTTGGTTTTGGTACTGGCAAAGCGCTTATTGCCAGTACTTTGCCAACGTTTTAAAAAAGAAATGGCCAAGCCCTGCCCGGTGTTATCATTTTGGGGTTGGCAAAGCACTTATTATATTATTAAAAAAGCTCTTTATTGGTTAAGCAACGTTTTAAAATTATGGTTTTGGTACTGGTAAAGCGCTCATTGCCAGTGCTTTGGCAACGTTTTAAAAAAGGAACGGCCAAGCCCTGCCCGGTGTTATCATTTCGGGGTTGGCAAAGCACTTAAATCTTCAGATATCCAACGATCTGCCAACGCTCATACCACCGTTGAAAGCACTGGGCCAATGCTTTGCCGTTCGTATTTTTCTGGCTGGGCACATGTCGTCCAAGTCAATGTTTTCCAATTCGGGCCAAAAATAATCGGTAATCATGGCGCCGCGTTACTGTGAATGGCGATTGTTATTGTCAACGAAAAAATATGGCCCAATGACGGCGCCAGCATGCAAACCGCACCAAACAGTTATTTTTGTGGATGAAGTGGTGATTCATGAAGCACATGTGGATTTTCACCAAACCAATAACGCATATTTTGCTTATTGACGAACCCATTGAGCCAAAAATGAGCTTAGTCACTGAAGATGATTTTGCGATGAAATTCATCATCTTGGCGCATCTTCTCCAGAGCCCAATCGGAGAACGTACGTCGCGTCAAATGGTCCATGGGTTCAATTATTGAGTCAGCTTGATCTTGTATGGGTGTAAACCAATATCCTTCTTGAGAACGCAGCGGAATCGAATGATTTTGATCGTTTACTACGGACACCTGAGCGGCAGCGTTATTTTCGGCACTTCGACCAAACCGTTGTCTCACTGGCACTGCAGCATCACACAATTAATATGTAGACTCAAATTTTTGCACTAAACTTGTTATTTCTTGTCTACTAGGGTGTGAATAACGACGGAAATTTGAGTCAACACTCTTAAAGTTGAGGTCACCGACTCCGAATTTCGGTAGTACAATTATATAATTTGCATACGTTGTTCATCGTGGTAAAGTACACGTTGTTCGTGTACTTTACCATGATGAAAATGTTGAGTTTACTGAAAAAAAGGAAAGTAACAGTTAGATGATCAGTGAAATAGTGCGTTCACAAATTAAATTCAAAGTTGTCAAGTACCTATTGGAAAACCCTTTATACTCAATACTACTCGATACTTTAAACGGGTTTTAAATTTAAAATTCAATTTAATTTTCGACAAAAATTTTTTTTTTTTGACCAAACTACAACTCTGAAAATATCAATAATAGTTATTATAATAACTATTTCGATTGATTGAATTTTGAAAACATTTTCCCCATGCTATGTACAAATTTTCACATCAAAAATGCATTACATAGTAACATTCGTGTATTTTTTGGCAAAACCCTACCTAGAATATACTGATTCTATTCTTCGGAAAGACATTTGTGTTGGATGAGCTTAAATGTAAATAAATAAATAAATTAAATAGTAGAAAATTTATATTTTATTATTCACATTTATTATAATAAATAAAACAAGAAAATAAATAAATAAATATGTATTATAAACTACAAACTCTGAAATTTTCTTTTAGTCGATTTTCTACTATTGTTGAATAACGAAGTGTTACTCTGAATACTCCAGCAAAAATCAGCCATCATGTGTGCATCCCAGCGACCCTGGTATCGTTCCTCCATTGTCCGGATATCTTGGTGGAATCGTTCGCCCTGTTCTTCACTCAAGTCTCCTAGATTTTCAGGAAAACGATCTAAGTGACTATGCAGGTAGTGTACTTTGATGCTCATGTTGCATCCAATATTCTGGAAGTGAGTTAACATCTCTTCAACAAAATCGGACTAGTTGTTTTTGAGTTATGACAACATATGTGGAGAAATGTCTCAAAATATTGTCAATTTTACTTAAAAAATTTTTAAAAAAAAAATTATCCATAGAATTGAAAAATTTTACCATTTTTGTACTTAGGCAGCCATGATGCATCAAATCTATATAGTGGTTAGTCAAGCCTTTTTTTGCTGTTGACCTGTGTTATTAATAATACATAATACGTCCTCTATCTGGTATCGGAATTTTATCGAATTTTTGGAGAAATCCCGCAACAGAGTTCATTTGTTCGGTATGTATAGAACTTTTCAAATAAAATGTAATTTTTCAAAAATCTTTGGGCACAGTTTAATATATTCCAGTTTTCTAATGAAAGGAAACTATTCATCATTAAAGTTACTGAAACTATATAATTTTTTTTAATTGAGTCACTCAATGCGTATGAGTTATATTTAACTTATGCGAAATAATGATTATACGCCAAACTCACTAACGGCAGTAGAATGAATTTAGACCATAAAAAAAAATCTTTCCCTTCTCCGCCTTAAAATTAATATCTCCCAAAGAAAGTCTCAGAAGGTGGTTTCTTTAGTTTCTAAATAATTCAAACTTTACTTTATAAACTTCTTTACATTTGGTTTAAAAGAAATATAAAATTATATGAAAAGTTTTTAATACATTTTTATTTTTATAAACAAAACTTTTGATTTTAAATGCAACATTTCTAATTAGAACTTTGATTTTTAAAGGGTTTTTCTAGCCTAATTAATTCGTACGATTTGAAGTCATTGAAAAAATATGTTAAAATAAAAAATTTACATAAATTACAATCATTTTTTGAAGTGAAACAAAAAAAACCTTTTTATTTCATTAAACATTGTCAAAGAATATCAATGATATTTTTAAAGATGTTTTTGCATATCTTCTTGAGTATAAGAAGTTAAAAGAAAATGTCTTTTGTAAAGAATTTATTTGTAGAAACATAGAACAAAAAATGCAACAAGCATAAAACAAAAGTATGGTATAAGAACACCGATATAAGAAATTACAAAAAAAAGAAGGAAAATGCAGTATCATTATTCATGTCACTGCAAATACTCAGTAAAAACCCAAAAAGAAAATTGCAATGACGATGACGACAACAAGGACATATAATGAAAACGAACAAAAGTGAGACACGCCATCAAAGATGAAAATATTCGGCGCAAAATTGTTCAAAAGCAACAGCAAAATATAAAATTCGGCAATATAAATAAGTTTCATTGCTGTGTGGATGGAAGGAGTCTAACTAGAAGAAGACACTGTTTCCTACTAAAACTAAAAAAAAAATACCATTAACCTATGAGATGATCTAATGAAAAAACCAATTTCTACTAGCAAAGGTTTTTAAATCTGTTACTTGTTTAGCAAACTTTCAATCGGAAATGGTGTAGTTATATATTTATTACACTACATACTCATTCAGACGCATACACACAATCTGAAAAATAAGTCTTGTACAAAAATGAATGGAATTTATCTTTAATTAATTCGAATGTCATTGATTTATAGCACTGTTACAAATGTCGTAAGATTTTCATTCATTTTCTTTCTTTGTACTCGTAATTTTTTTTGGCCTTCACTTTTAAATGATTAGGATGACAAGAATGTTTGTTGGTGTTGGTAAAGAAAATGAATTATTGTTGTTCATTAAACATACAGTAGGAGTCATATAACAATTGGCTTTAATTAATTTAAACACTATTTTTTTTGTGAAATAGAATATATTGTTAAAATTTTAAGCAAACAATATTTTTAGATTAAAGTCAATGGATTTATTTTTTTTTGCATTTCAAATTTATTTGCAACAGATTCTTTTTGGCGAACATTTTTTTCGATATCCTTTGGTCATTATTCACGAATCCAAATACAAATGGTCTTGCCTTTTTGATATAGAGTTTGCTACAAGTTTCATGATGTTTCTCTTTTTGTTGTATTTTAGCTTTAGGCTATTCTTAATGTTATTGATGTTGCAATTGTCGTCTATTTATTTCTTCTTCTTTGTTTCTTTTTGCAATGTTTTTATTCAAACTCAATCAGCATTTGGTCAAAGGTTGTCAGTAAAATGTTATTTTTTGGTGGAAGGGATCTTCCAAAGAAAAAATAAAAGAAACAAACCAAAGACTTGGTATTGAAATTGAAGAATTCTAAATAAAGCAAAAGGGATTTTTGTTAAATTTGTTCAAACTTAATTGTGGATAGAGAAGTTCAAAAAGTTGAGAAAAGTGCTTTCAAAGAAATAATAAATAAAGTTTACTTTTTTAACAAAAGGTGCTTCTTGAACAAATGTTATGTTTTAAATATGGATATCTGTTTACCTAAAGATAGTTATTTAAGAAATGGTACTTTTTTGGGAAAAGATGCTTAGTTAACCTTTTGACTACCATTGTTCACCACAGTGTACCCTAGGGGTATAATTTTTTTCTTGGTCCAAGCTCCGATGGTAGAAACTTGTAGACAATTTTGCACTGATTATAAAAAGAATTTATTTAAGTAAATTTGGAAAAAAAACTTCATTCACCGAAACTTGAAAATGCTGTATTTTTTTTTTATTCTCTATTTATAAATGGCTTTAATTTGTGCAGCCAATTTTTTTTAGATAGAGAAACGTTCTTTATTTCAAAGCACATTTTTACCAAAGTTAAACTTAATATTTGAAATTTTGAACATACGAAAATGCCAATAAGTCCTTGATAGCTCTTAACCCTCTAACTGGCAAATGATGTTTTGCAACGAAATTCCTACCAAGTGCTCTACTCGAAAAACATATAATAAGTTCTTCAACAAAATTGTTTATCGTTGCCTAATTTAGGCGATATAAGCCAAAATATTTAATGGTGCATTTTGGAAACTAAAGCATATAAAAGAGAAGTTTTGGACAAAAATTATATCTCTTACGAAGATATAACCACACTCGAAAAACAATTTTTTTTCTGCTCCTATTTAAGAGGATATCGCGATTTTCGCTTTTTGAAAAAATCGAAATTAAGCGAAAAAGTATCTAAACTTTAATTTATATTGTTCAAACTTCAACGCTTTGCTAGTAATACTTATTGTCTTATTTCTGCAAAATAAAAATCCGTCTATTAGTTTATACGTTAAGACGATGTCTTTAGAGGAATCCTGATAAAATCCTGTGAGTCCTTGGACTAAAGTAAGGGTTTATTATTAAAGATAAAGCTTCAATCTTACTTATATTTTATTATAAAGAGTTTTTAGTCAACTAAAATTGGCTTTTTAGATTTTTAAGAACTATATTTTTTTAAAACTAATTAGTTTTTGAAATTTTACGAAATTTTGATTTTGAAGCTTTCTCGCTTCCAAACCGTGGACGGCACACGAAAAATTTCTTCGCAAAATATTTAGCAAATTTAGTTTTCTATCGGAATATATTAATTTTTAAGTATAAAATGCGCATTTGACGCATTTGTGGTAAATTTTATGAAGACTGCCCTGAGGCAGCCTTACCCGTTACAGGCTTAACAATTTAGGGGAAAAAATAAAATAAAAATATTAGTTAAAATATAATAAATTTTAAACATATTCATTTAGGATTAGAGACCTATAAGAAAGGGCAACGATAATGTAGTTAACTAGATTATCCCAGTTTTCATCATTAATACCATTTAAAACATTTATTATCTCGTTTTCATTCAAAAAATGTTTTCAAAAAAAAATCTTCTACGATATGATGCATAGGTTGGACATCTTCCAATAAAGTGTTGAGTATTTACATCTTCATTCGAATTACATATTGTGCATAGTCTTTGATTGTTGATATTTGATCTGTTGAGGTACAATACTCAACATCTTGCTTTAAAGATCCACATTATTTTCGATCTACTAAAGTCTTCTTTAAAATATTTGCTTCCACAATTATGGTGTAGTCATTTATGAATTCTTCTAGTATCATTACCAACCCCCATTTTTTGGTGACTGCTTATTTTTATATGTTCCACCAAACTTTCAAATAACTCATCCCAAGTTTCTTTATTAAGATTTGCTGAATTCCAGGAAAAGTCATAACAACGAAACTGCGGCAGTCTGGTGTATCCCTTGTGTCCGTAAAATTTTTCAATAAAAATGTTTTATTCTTCTTCTTCCTGTAAAGAGACTAACTAAAGTAAAAATCTACAGTAATTAATATAAAAATTAATTACGATTGTCATTATCTGACGGTTGCAAAACACTTTCTAACATGAAATTTGAAGAAACTTGCTTAACGGCGACTCAATCTCTAACCTACACTTGGTATCCAACTATTGTATGTGAATAAAGCGCATCATAAAACGTGATAATTACTTGTGAAAAAGAGAAAAAGAATTCTAGTTGAGAAATGAATTGTGCATTGGTATTAGTTAATTCTGTCTCTTCTGATCGAAATAATACTTGTGTGTACGTAGTGTAACCAAACTTCACTTTAGCCACAGTCATCGCTGTGTCGACCATGGCTCAACTCGTTAAGAGGTGAGATTACGATGCATAGCTTGATGCTAAGGCAGTGAGTTCAAATCACAGTACGACACCAAAAAATAAAAAGTTTTTCATATAGAGCAAATTAACAATATAAAATACTTTGTTCAATTGACACATAAATTAACCACTGACGAGTCCCAGGAGGGGGACGAAACTGCGGCAGTCTGGTGTATCCCTTGTGTCCGTAAAAATTTTTCAATAAAAATGTTTTCTTCTTCTTCCTGTAAAGAGACTAACTAAAATTTCCCATTTCATTCAGACTTTTTACCCAAAAACTTTATGTGACAGTATATATGAGAGTCTTTCTTCTTCATATTCGAAAAGAGTTTTCATGATGTATCCAAGATGAAGTTGTAAAGTATATATGTGGTTTGTTCAAATTGTTATGTGTAACTGATGGCAAACGATTTAGCATTACAAATTTTAGGAAAATGTTTCAAAAAACTAAGTAATTTAAAGAAATTATTACATTTTTAATAAACAAAATATATTTTTAAACTTAAAACTTTAACTTTTTTTAACGATCAGGAAAAAAATAATATTGCATTTCTTCCCGAATATGACTTGGTAGAATTGATATTTTCAAAAATTTAAAAAATTATGGATATACCAGACTGCCACAGTTTTGTCCCCTCCAAGGACTCGTAAGTGGTCAATTGAACAAAGTATTTTATATTGTTAAACTGTTCTATATGAAAAACTTTTTACTTTTGTGTTGTAGTGAGTTTCAAACCCACAGCCATACATCATGCTATATAACTCGTAGCATCACCTTTTAGCGTCTTGAGCCACGATCGACACAGCGATGGGTGGGGCTTAGTGGAGTTTTGTCCATCACAGCATTCACAATATATTGTTTTTTAATCAGAAGAGACAGAATTAACTAATACCTATGAACAATTCATTTTTCAACTAGAATGCTTCCTCTTTTTAATCCTATTGTTATCTCTTTTTCACAAGTAATTATCACATTATGATGCGCTTTATTTACATTTATTAGTTGGATACCTAGTGTATGTTAGAGATAGAGTTGCCGCTGGGCAAATTTTTAAATTGTTTCTGTGGTAAATTGTTTGTAGCCGTCATATAATGACAATCGTAATTAATTTTATTACAAGTAAACTGAAGATTATTTTTAGTTATATTTTTACTGGAAGAAGAAGAAGAAGCTATTTTTATTGACAAATTTAAAGGACACCTTTGTTTAAATGTTCATTAGGATCTTGGTCATATGCACGAATTTTTCATCAGGGCATAATCGTACTTTTTTATTCAGCCTTTATTGCCGAAAAAGGGGCGTTTGTTGTATCTCGTAAACTACCAAAGCTAGAGTAACGAAATTTCACTAAATTAATTGACTTTAAGTTATTGGAAGAGAACCACATTTTTTGAATTTCCTGTTTTATGTTAACGGTATGTTATCAATTGGGTAACAGGTCAATACCTAGTCAGAAAAAAACAAACGGGCCACCGCTGACAATACAATTGAACAGGTGGTACAAGTGGTGGCAATAAGCGCTTCTCAATCCTAAGCTGATAACATCATTAGCTGCTGAATGGGTTAACGCATGTAAAGCTAATTTTACTGCAAACAAACCATATTTTTGTGAAAAATATGGAAAAGTGTCCAAAACAGCCAAGAACAGTTAAATGATGCAGAAACAATTTAAAAAAGACTTAGACTTTGAAAAAAATCAAAAAAATTAGAAAATATATAAAATTTTTGAATCAACCGAACCATTCGATCGGCTACAATTACGGTTGTTACTAACGAGTCTGTTTTCTGGGTGTACATTTTAGGGAACATTATGAAAATTTAATTATTCATATTTTTTGTTTTATTTATTATGTTTTTATATGAAATATGGCCCCAAAAATGTCTAATAAGAAAAATTGGGGACTTATTTCATGTTTTGGGGCTTTATTTCATTTATTTTTTGGGACTTTATTTCATAATGAAATAAGGCCCCAATTTGAGAAATGAAATAAGTCCCCAAATAATATTTTTGGGGTGTTATTTCATTTTCTTAAAAATCAAAATTTTTAAGGAATGTAAACAAACAACCGTTGTAATTACTGCATGAATTATCAAGTTATTAATGTAAATAGTTATTTACTATTAGCAAGTGAGATTATACCGTGTAGTAAATATCAATGGATCAATCGAGTGTAATGAATTGCGAAAATATTTCTGGAAACAGAAGCAATTGTGAATTATTATATGTGATTGAACAAAAAATAGTTTTAAAAAAAATCTATTTAAAAGGAATGGTAAAGTATGAGTGTAGAAAAGACACTTGTAAAGCAAGAATTAACTTGCTTCCTGATGGAAAATGTGTCGCTGCTAAGAAATACGGAAAAAAGTTCATAGAGACCGTGATATGGGCATTATAATTTTTGTTGTTTATGAAATGTTTCATAAATATTGATGAAATTGTTACATTGGACTAAAAGTTTTGAAACTTATTTCTGTTTTTCTCTGGGTGTAACAATGTGTGCATTTTTTACACTTAGCGCGTAAACACTTACTATTAAATTAAGTATATAAATGAGTTTTGGATCAAACCACCAAAAATTTGTCACCAAAATTCCAATTTTAATGATTCAATACAATTTTCATTAAAATTTAAAAAACCTGAACGTTATCGATTCTATTTTCAAATAGCATAAGATTTGTTTTATTTATCCTTTCAAATAAAATTATAATTTTAGGGCCATTATAACAACTTGCCAATAGCTGAAGTTCGGATGTTATCTGACAGATTATTAGTTTTTCGTTATTATAAGTATACTTTAAGCTAAAAGTGACCCATAAGCTAAAGGGAAGACATTGTTACCTTTAACTTTAAACGTAAGGTTTATGTGTTTAAAGTTACCACATTTTCTGCTCTATAAAGAAAAAGAAGAAAATACCGAATTTCACAACCGAATTTTACAAATTATTGTTTGTTTGTAAACAAATAAATAAAAGTACGTTGCCACTACGTATTTTTATAAACCAATTCATAAACCAATAATCGGTTTTTAGTTTGTTGCTGCCACATTATCAAAATATTAATTTTATTTTATTGGGAAGTTGTAATAACGAAAAACATTATAGTTCACTTTTTTCCTCACTTTAGCTAAAGTTACCTTTTACTAACAATTTCTTTAAAGACAAGTTGTAATAATGGCCCTTAATAATTTATTGACTGAATTTAATCAAGTGTTATTTAACATTTAACAGCCGTATTTTATTTTAAACGAGTTTATTTAAATTCGGGAAAAGTATGTTATATTTTCTTAACGATGTAATCAAAAATTTATTTGTTTCTTTTTCTTTTCTTTACAGGTATGTTACACCAATATTTATTGAAAATTTCGTAATTTAATTCAGTAAGTTTGCAATAAATTCCTTTTTTTGTTGTTTTTTTTTTTTTAAAGACGGACAAATTGAACTCTTATGGGTATAAGCAAAGTCTTTTTGTTGATTATTATAACAGTATTTTAAACAAAAGTTTTTGTTGTTTCACATTTAAAATTGTTTTATAAGACTGTTATTAAAATCAACAAAAATTTCTATGCATATACCCAATAAAACTTAGGTATAATTTTTAAAATGATGCCCCAATAAAGCTATTATATTTCATTTAACCCTTTCCGTACATATTTAAAAAAAAAATACATACAAATTTAATAATTAAACTGTTTAAATATGCTCATTTGGATAGTAGTCATTAAATAAAATCATCATATGCAGAAACTGTTCATCAGCGATATTTGTTAACAAAGTCCGATTTTTTTTTAATCAGCTTTTATCTCCGAAAAAAGGGTCGTTTGTCGTATCTCCTAGCAAGCAAGGCTAGAATCTCGAAATTTGGCACGAAGCTTTACCTAATGACCAGAACAAAATAAAACAAAGCATTTTAGGTTATTCGAATGCTTAAGTAGTAAAAATTGGGTAAAAATTTTCAAAAATTAGATTTTTTTTTTGTTTTTAAAAATTAATTTATTTTTATTTATTTTATTTGTTAATTAATAATCATATAATTACAAATTATATACTATTCTCCTAACCGAGCACTAGCTACTATGGCCTTCGGCACGTTGTAGCGAAAACAGACCAGTGCCTCTGGTGGGAATCGAACCCACGACCCCCGCACTGATAAGCCAGCACGCTACCAACTAGCCAACCGGGGAGGGATAGAGGTAGGGCCGTAGCCAGAAATTTATTTTTGGCTGGACCCAAAATTTGTTTTGTTGGAATTGTGTATACAGAACAATTTAAAAATTTAATGGCAATTTTCAAAGTCTTAACAAATTTTAAGCTGATGACTAAGAAAAACAACTTAAGTCAAGTTTAACTGCATGATGGCCAAAAGTTGAGCAGAGTAAGGCAAGGGATGCTCTTAAGATAATCTACCGTCTTGCGTGTGTTGGTATTACAGGGGCCGGCGGAACTTGCCCGACGGATACTTTGGGGGTTATGCTGGGGATCCCGCCATTGCATATTTCTGTAATGGAGGTTGCCAGTATGGGTTCCTTTAGACTTAGTGAATTCGGTGGCATGAAGGGGGGCGACCTAAGGGGTCAAATGAGGATCGCGCGCATCTTAATAGATGACCCGATTTCTAAGGTTGCGGACAGAGCGTCACCGGAGTGGATCTTTGATAGATATTTTGATGTGTTGTTGTTTGACAGAGACATGTGGACCAATCAATCCTGGGAACCGGAAGATGGTTCTCAGTTGTAGTTCACTGATGGCTCTAAGCAGTCGAATGGGAACACGGGTGCGGGCGTCTTTGGACCAGGCTTCCAGCGTGCTTTACCTATGGGAAAATATCCGTCCATTTTTCAGGCGGAGATTTGGGCCTTCTGTGTCTGTGCAGGGGAATGCCTGCGAAGAGCACCGCTCAGATCTCGCATCTACATTCTTTCTTACAGTCAGGCTGCACTGAGGGCCTTAATGGCTTATAAGGTGTCGTCTGGGTTGGTCATGGAATGCATTCAGACTCTCAATAGGCTCGGTAGGGGCAACTCTCTAACCTGGGGGTGGATTCCTGGTCATGAGGGGCATGAGGGCAACGAGAGGGCAGATTGTCTTGCCAACCGCGGGGACCGAAGGCCCTTTATTGGTCTTGAACCATTTTGTGGGATACCGGCGGGGTATGTCAGGGAAAGGCTCAGGGCATGGAGAGAGTCTGAATTCTCTGGTTACTGGGAAAACTCTCCTGGTCAGCGCCATTCTAAGAGATTGACCTCTTTTTCCAGTAGGGGGTCGAGGCGACTCTTGTCGCTTGAAAGGGGGTGCATAGTGCCTTCTGATCTAATCTAAAGTTTAACTGCAAACAAGACTCCAGCAGTTTTCAATTTTATAATTTTTTTTTATATTTTAGATGTTTTTGGATTTTTTTTTTTTGTTTTTTTTAATTTTGACGTATTTTCTTAAAATGGTTGGCAATTTTTTTAAAATATTAGGGATTTTTTAAATTTTGGGAATAAATTTTAAATTTTAGCGAATTTTTGATTTCTGAAATTCTTTTTTACTTTTATCGATTTATTTGTATTTTGGATATTTGTTTTAATTTTTAGTTTTTTTCTATTTCTTACACGGGAAATTTTGTGTGCACCTAATTGAATTTTAATTAAACATTTTATTGACAATGTTATTTTTATCTGGTGTATTTTTAAAGTGTTAAAAATATAATATTATTATTTTATATTTAAAAAGTGAATGGTAAAGTAAGACTTCGCGTATATTCAGCTGATTCTATTCTACATTGAAAGCACTCTAAATAAGCGTTTTTATCCGTGCCAAGAAAGGAGTAAAAATATTCAAAGAAAAAAATTGTAAAAAATATTCAAAGCTGGAACTAATAATGTTTATGTAGAAAAAATAGTTAAAATTTTAATAAATTTCTGTGGTATAAAATGCGCTTTAAATCTAATTTGCAATTAAAAAAAGTCCATGGAATATGGGATTTTTTATAGTTAAAAAAATATTCAGAACCTAGAGCGTTTTTTATAGATAAAATATTTTTCGATAACGTAAGAATTTTTAAATGGCTTTTTAGATATTTCCCAGCAAAAAATAGTGCTTACTCAGAAGAAGATTTGTGAGGCATTATTTAATTACCGAGCGATTTCAAAACAAGTTCCACTTGGTATGTCTTTTTTAAGCAGCGGTAAAGCGCTTCCTTCATGTAATCTGAGAAGCAATAAATTCATGCCTTCGTAGGAAATGAAAAGCGCTAGTTTTGTGTATTGACAACATTAATGCTGTGTTGTATATATTATTTACTGCTGCATTGTATGTATTGGTTACTGCTGCATTGTTTGCATTGGTTACTGCTTCAAAAAAATGCATTCAGGGAAGCACATCATACTGCCTTTCCCATTGCTTTATTGCATGCGAGAGTTTAAAGCGCTTTCTTGGAGCATACAAATGTAGTTACTGCTTAACAAATCGAGATTATTTTTTGGTGGGGTATTTTAATAACGGAAAATTAAGAATTGGCTAAAATACATGCTTTTCACAAAATGTTTCAGAAATATTTTCACTCTAAAAAATGATTGTAAATTTACTACTATAAAACGAGTAAAGTTTCATGTATTATTACGCAAATTCGGTACATCAAAATGCGTAAAACTATTTTGCGCACACTTTTATATACAATAATACCCACTTACAGTATGTTTACCAATTATGTGTTTACAATTAAACACATTATGCCTAAAAGTAGTATTATTTTGTTAAATAAAATTTTTGCGCACAAAGTTTGTAAATATACTAACTTATAATAGTAATAAATATTTTGACATATCTTTTAACAAGTATGGTGATTTTTTTAAATTTTCGTGATTTTTTACTTTTGCTGTTTTTAAATTTTGAAGTTTTTTCATTTTGGCAATGTTTTCACTTTTAGCAATTTTTCTCATTTTTGTCGACTTTTAGTGATTTTTTTTTATTTTGGATATTTTTTAAATTTTGTCGATTTTTTCAGTTAAAGTCATTTTTTATAGTTTTGGCATTTTTTTTTTTTTTAATTTTAGAGATTGTTTTAAATTTTTGGAGATTTTTTTAATATTAACGATATTTTTCAAATTTTCACGATTTTTTCGGCAATTTTCAAATTGTAAATCGATTGATTAAAAAATAGATTGAATTCCCAATTATTAAATTCGCAATGATTGAATTCCCAACGAAGGACTTCCCAATGATTGAATTCAGTAATTGATAATATCGAATGAGCTAAATTGATTGAATTCCCCACTAGTGAATTCCAAAGAATGAATTTTCTGTGATTGATTAAGAAAAAAATCATTCGATTAAAAAAAAAACCGTTTGGATTTTTTCAAAATAGAATTCAATCTTTGAAGCTCTGTATATGTACAAACACTTATATACAAATATTTATTATTGAATTTATTATTGTACAACACATTAATAAAACTCTTTCTAAAAATTATTTTTTTGTTTTATTTGAAACATTTTTTGGGCTGTCTTTCTTCCTTACCTCAAGGTAAATATACGCATTTTTATGAGGTTTTTACGCATATAAAAGTGTATTTTTACGCATTTTATCCGTAAATTTACAAGTAAAGCATGTTTTTTTCACTCAAAAGTACATTTACACACTTTTTGTTGACCAACTTACACGTAATGTGTGTATTTTTTTTTTTTCATTTACAACATAGAGTAAATTTATCCAACTTATAGTAGGAGTATAGTTTCCTACTATAAGTTGGGTAAATTTCAACAGAAATTAATTAGAGTGTTGTTTATCTTCATATATAAAAAAAAGTGTTCGCTTTTCTATTAAAAACTATCCCGCAAGAATCCCTAAATTTTTAAAATTTAGGTTTTTTCCACGTTTTAAATAAAATTTTTAACTTTCCATAATTTTTGACATCACCAGAGCATTTTTTCTTTTTTCTCTTGAAAAGTAAAATTTTTCATCTTTTTGCAGTTTAACTATTTGTTGCCTTTTCTATATTTTTTTCCTATAATTGTAATAGATTTTACCATTTTGTATTCCGCAAAATTAGAATATCTTACTACTAAAACTGACTTGGAACTATAAGTCTTTCAGTATAAAAAATTTTACAAGACTTAATTAAATTGAAGAATTACGACTTTTGAATCAATTAAAAGTTCTGTAAACATTTTTCTAATTTGATTCAAAATAATTATAACCTTCTTACAAAGATATGTTTTTTAACATTTTTAAAAATTTGTCAAATCATTTTGGCGAGGAGGCGTTCCCCCTTAAATACGGCCCTGGATAGGGGTATGATAACCTTCTTCTTTCTAATTTGAGGACGCCTAACATGAATCTGAAGTCAAGAATAATCTAAATATCCACAAACAAAAATTCGGTAGTGAAAGGGTTAACAGCTCTCATTGGACATTTTTAAATATCCAAAATAATTAGTGTGGAATACCTTATATGACTAATAAACATTTACCACACCTCATAAATATTCTACTTTTATTAACACATGACATTAATACAGCTTATCTCTAAAAGAAACAAACAACACACAAACAAATAAAACAAAAATTGAACAACGTGTATTAGTTAGTGCTACAGCAGAAGGAAGATACAGGAAAAAAAACCTGCCACACCAATTATAAAACATTACAAATTGTCAGTGTTATAATAACAACAGCAGTAGCAACAATGACGTCGACGACAATGACAATGTTAAAAAACATGTTAAAATTATTTTTAAAATAAAGTTTTTCAAAACATTGGTTGTTGTTTTATGAAACAGGAAACACAATAAAAAAAAGTAATAAAACAAAAAAAAAAAAATCTACACCCAACGATAAACTTTAACTTTATATGACATTATATGCAGTTTTTAACATAATGACAATAACAGATGTGCGTAAAATATCAACACTAACACAGTAGTAATCACACATACACACTCATGCATACACTGTGGGTTTAACATACACACTCTAATTAATTTCTGTTGAAATTTACTCAAGTTATAGTAGAAAACTGTAGTCCTACCATAAATTGAGTAAATTTCCTATATGTATGTAAACGAAAAAAAGAATACACATATGGCGTGTAAGTTGTTGCACACATAATGTAAAAATTGTAAATATTTTAAATTTACTTTTAAATTTACTTAACTCGTGTGTAAAAAAACTTGTTTTAAGAGTAAATTTGCGCACAAAATTCCTAAAAATTACCCAAGAAAAAAAGTTTGTATATGTAGTTTTGTAAGGCAATGTTTATTCAACCACAACAATAATTTATAAAAAAATCAGTTTAAATTGCAAATAATTGACAAAATAAACAAAAAAAAACCTATAAAACTTAAAAAACTCGCTGGAACGAAAAACTCACTGAAAACTATAAAAAATCATAAAATTTAAAACATCGTGGGAATAAAACAAATTTTAAAGCAAAAAATCTTTAGAAGTAGAGCAAATTACGATATTTTAAAATTTTTGGGATTATATAAATTTTGGTAGATTTTTCTAAATCCGATGAATCATATTTGTAGCTTATTCACTGCTACCACCTCTGTCAGATCTACCAATTGCGTAGTTAAGAGGTAAAATTGCTGGAATTCTAGTTACGTCAACATTAAGAATAATATGTTGCTAAAGACCACTGCAAATGTAGTTTTTTACAAATGAAATTTCACTTAAAGAAAGGACGACTTACATTTCAGTAAATTCAACTAACATTGTCATTTTTTTTTTTTTTTTTTTTTATAATTTAACCAATACTCAGGGGATGCCCCCTACTCATGTAGTGCATTGTATTGATCAGGAAAATAGGGTATGGGAAGGAGGAAAGAGGGAGTAGTGTTTGTGGATATTTGATTTAAATTTTTCTAAATTGTAAGTAACAGGGAAGACTTTTGCAGGAAGTTTGTTCCACATACAAATCGTTAGACTAAAAAACGAATTTTCTCTGTAGTGCGTTGTGCGAAACACAGGACAATCAACTACAAACGGATGTGCTCTACTAGATAAGCGAGTATTAGGAATAAAACTTCGGGCTCGTGGAATAAGTTCACTTATCTCAGATGAGCATCTCCCATGGTAATATCGATAGAAAAGTATCACACAACCCACATTCCGACAATGCTCCAATTAATCAATAGAGTTGGATACACTACTGTCATTGATAAGCTTCACCGCCCGCCCCTGAACACGGTCCAGAAGCTTCAGAATAGACAGTGGTGCCCCTGCCCATATATGAGAGTTGTATTTTTTAATGTTCAAAAAATGACTAACAATTGTAGTAAAAATTAACCACATATGTACAAACATTTATTTGTTTTGTTTTTTTTTAAATAACAAAAAACAACTGTAAAAAATGAATGTAAAATCATAAACAACGTGGGTTGATTTTTAAATAAACTACAACGTTAGTAAAAAATGTAATTTGTTCTACAAATGACTGACATTTACATTAAAAATAATGAAACTGTATTACAACCCAAACAACTACATATTTTTAAAGCAGAAGTTCCCTGAGTGAAGTATTCAAAAATGTGCTGCATTTAATTGTTGCAAGTAATGTTGCCCAGGTGCTAATTTAATTGCCCGGTTAAATATAATTATATCTCATTCTATAAGTTCCCATATATAAACACATACAAATTCATCCGAAAATGGGTCATCTACATGAATCTAATTATATCAAATTATATATAATATGATCCAATTTTAGCCAAGATTTGTCCATATCCGGGACATTAATTTTATCTATTTGGATAAAAAAAAAATATATCTGATTTTATATTATTTTAACCGATAGTAGGTATGCTTTTTGTGACTTGAAGTTATGCTTAAAAGTATTTAAGTTAAAAATTAAATTTTCCGGAAATCAACAATTTTAAAGACCAAAATTTTTTTAAATTAAATATTTAAAAATTAACAAAAAAAAATGTTGTTAATTTTGAAATAAGTGGTTTTATCATATAAAATTAAAATATATAAAATAAATCACTTGAATATGATTTCGTTATAAAATGAATATGTTTATATGTGAAGCCATATTTAATAAAGTCTTATCTTGCAGAGAAATTAATTTGATATTGAACTTTACCAAAATATATATGATATTATATATAAAGTTATATAAAATTACAAAGAAAGTATTTTCATTATGAAGTCACATATAGTTTAATAAGACGCTACATATATTTGAGTTATTATATGTCTTATGTAGTTATATGTGGATTAAGATTTAGAGACTTAATTAGATCAAGAACCATATAAAAAATGCTTTCAATGAAAATTATCAGACATATTTGTATATAAATGATATAAAGCGTAATGTGATTCCATTCAAAGTCAGATATGACTTCATCATATTTTTTATTTTTTTTTTTAAAGAGAAGCAACACTCAGGAAATTCTTCCTATTTATTAATGTGTTGCTTTCTGTGGAAAGGGGATAGCGGAGATGAAAGGTGGTGAAAGATGAAGGGCTTCAAACATGGCAACAATGTAATTGCGCGAGATGGTAAGTCTTAGAACAGTTGTTGCTCGCCGCCTTATAAAGAGTTGGCGAATTTATTGAAGCATTTTGTTTCATAGCCCTGATTCATTAATTTACTTCGGTGGGGTTAAGTGCTATGGGAACACCGAAGGTGGGCTCAGCGATACATATAAGTGATAGAAAACTCATACATATTATTTTTCTAAATTGATGTTGTCGTCACCGGGAATCGAACCCGGGACCATCTGTGTCATATTATATATGACTAGATATAACTATTTTTACCCAGGGTTTCGGGTACAGCCAATAGACCTGCCCGAACTCCACTAATAAATGCATTTTTATTCCACTATAAGGCAAAATATTGGAATTTATTGGTTCAGAAAAAGTTAATTTAAAAAAAATATATATATATATAAATGTAAAAATAATTGCCATCATTTGGTATTCCACTTGCATTACCAACTGTTGCATTTATGATCCGTTACGTCTTTCCAATTAACTTTGTAGTTTCGTTTTATATTTTTTTAAATTTTATTTCAATTTATTTTGCAAATATAATTTTTTTTGTTAAGGAGTGAGATCGAAAAAAAAACAATACAAATTTTAACTGACAATTGCTTTTGTGCACGCAGAGAGCAAATATGATTGAGCATTATTGTGGACATGAAATGATCATATTATTATCGGAGTTATCATATACATGATTTTGGCTAATCATATTATGATTACCGAGGCCGATGTCATCGTTATTTAGGATCATACTATAATTGCTACGACCAAATTATAATTGTTGGGTAGTGCAATCATAACAAGATGCTCTTAAACTATTATTATATGATGCTATTTTCTGCGTGTGTACTAAATTAAACTTTTTTTCTTCTCAAGTTGTCTTAGGGGAGGTTGTCAGATTATGTGTAGAAAATATTTATGTAATCGAATTATAATTTCGCTTACAAATGAAATCTTTTACAAAAAGTGAGTATTTGAGTTGTTTTTTTTTGGCATCATAAGTGCCAGGAGCAGACCATTTCCAAAAAAATTGGTAACAGTATTGGGAACTTGTTTTGTGGCGTTCATCAAAAATTTAAAAAGAATATTAATATCATTTGATCGTTCTGAGTTCTGGCCTGTTTTTGCTGATTTTTTTTTCTCAGAATTAAAGAATTTTTGGTAACCAAACCAATAATCCGATTTCGCTTATCTTTGGTAGACATAACCTGATGACTTTTTAAAAGATAACTTGATACAAAAAAAGTGTAGTTTTAACCATAAAAAATATTATAAAAAAAGACAAGTTGATAAAATTTTTCGATCTCATTCCTTACTTGAAAATATCTCTTTAACAAGTTAATTATTGCTTATTAATGTTCGCAAATTTACACACATGTCTAAAACATTCGTTTGAGCACTTTATTCTAAAATTAGACACAAAATGTATGATTATAAATAAAACTTTCGTTTTATTACACTTTATGTGTGTTTTTACATACAAAAATGTGTATACAATAATTATAGACATTTGATGTCTTAATTAAGGCATTTTGCTTATTGTTACATAAAGGTTTACATATTTTATAGTAGTGAATTTACAAGCATTTTTTAGAGTGCAGTTACGATAAAACAAAAAACAACAAAGTGCAGAAGTGTTAACATTGGATGTTATAAATAGATGAATGAACAAACATTACACCAACATACACTCCCAATCAGACACATATTACACACACACACTAACATAGGATGAGCAAAAAACTTCTTTCCATCCTGTGGCGTTTTAAATACAGCAAAATACAGGCAACAACAACAAAAAATTTTAGGAAACTTTAAATTATAACTAACTGCAATTAAAACTTTATCTTTGTGTTTAATTTTGAAATCAAGTGGGAAAATTACTAGAAATTGTTTGAAATGCAAGACAAATTTGAAGCCAACGAACAACAAAAATATTTAAAATATTCTTTTTTAAATCTGATATTCGTTTCGATGGCAAAAAAAAATATTTTAACTTAAAATTATGTTGAATTTAACTAATTATATTTTTCGAGGGTAAAAGTATTACAAAACCGACCCTTTACGACCTTTGACAACGAATGGTTAATATACTTTTTGCCAGGACGATTTTAACAAAACTTGTTGTGGTCGACAATAGACATATCGCTCATTTACTGCAAGAACGTTACAACTTAAAAAAACATGATTTTTGAGTTAATGGCGCAGAATTATTCGTTATATCACGCATAATTTTGTGTAAAAAAGTCGTATTGATATCTTGTACACTCACCTCTTGAGCGAAATTATGTCGTTATTTTTTTCTTCAAGGTGTGAGTAAATTGAAAACTTTTGAACTCGTTTTTTACAAAATCAAAATTTTTGGGTTATGACGTTATTGCAGTAAATGAGCGATATGTGGCTTTTTACAACACCTATATATTGTAGTCTAATGGTCTCAGATCAGAGCCTTAGAAGGTGAACCCAAAGTTAAGAAACTTGTTTTTTTATGATTTTTTTTTTTACGTTTTAGTTTTAAGTTTTCAGTTTTTATAATGTTAAAAACTCAGTTTTAAGTTTATACAAAAATGGTTATTATTATTTTTGGTTTATCCATAACTTAAAGCAAAATGCAAAATTAAAACGTATGCAAAATATTAACCCATTAAGGAGCTACAGCTCATTCATGATTTTGCTTTAGTAGTATATTTCTCCGACAGGGGGCGCAGTAAAGCGCCAAAAGCAGCACAATATTTATTTTTAGTACACGAAGTTTCGTTAAAAAATCTTCAGCGGTTTAAATTTGGTCATCAAAGTGTTAAGCTAAAGATAATAACTCATAATAGACACACCCTAGTCTGCAAAGTTTCGAGACAGCTCTTTTATTTAAACTCTTCTCGAGCATTTCTCTCAAAAAAGAATCGATTTCGATTTAAATTAATGTCACTTTTTTTAAAAATCTTGCATATATATTTTTTTAAAAAATTTTATAGATTGCGATATTTTATCAAATCTAAATTTTTGAATTTCAGAATATTTTTTTTTTGCATCCAAAAATTTCACTTTTTGTAATTTGTTTTTGCTTGTTTTAGCATTAAAAAGATATAAGAACTAAAAACAAAAAAATTGTAATGTAGATTTAAACCGCGATCCTTAAAAATTAAGAACTTTTTATATCGGACCTTCTATACCAAAACCTATATTAAAATTGTTTGTACTTAATTTGAATTTAAACTTTATTTTAACCCTCTAACCGGGAAGCCCGCCTTTAGGCTGGGTATTGTAAATTGGCCATAAGTGCACCAAATGAAGTTTTTATAATAAGAATTTAAGCTATTTCTAAAGAAAACAAAATTTATTGTTTTGTGTGCATGGCACGGTTTGTAAGCGAGAAGCGTTAAAGTTAAAATTTCGTAAAATATTGAAAAATAAATATTTTAAAATGTACACAATTTTGAAAAATATTAAAATCATATTTATGTTGGCTTGAAACTATTGATACTAAACACGAAGTAAGATTGAAGTGTAGACTTTTCAAAAAAGCTCTAATTTTGGTCCAAGCACATGCAGGATTTCAAAAGGATACCTGTAAAAGACATTGTCTTAACTGGAAAACGTATGAACTTATTTTTATGAAATTTAGCAGAAAGATTATATTGAGTGGTATTAGCAAAGGCTTTAAGTTTAATCAATGTATGTTGAAGTTTAGGTGCGTTTTCGCTCAATTTCGCGTTTTTCGAAACACGAAAACTGCCATATCTTCTTAAGTAAAAGCACAGAAAGGGTAATTTTTGGGTTGTAGTTATATCTTAATAAGAGAAATAATTTATGACTAAACTAATTAATTTTTATGGATTACTTTTTGAGATTCGGTTTAAACCTATTTTGGACCATATCGCCTAAATTAGGCAACGAAATTTTGTTTTACTAGAACAACATATTGTTTATTTTTCGTACCTATCAAGTGGTATAACATTTATTGTAAAAAAAGCTTAGGCCGGTTGGAGGGTTAATTTGTCATATTTATTTACAGAACAAAGTAAAAATCAAATAAACAAATGTACCAGCAAATAATTTACTTTCACAAAAATGGAATTTTATAATTGATGACATAAACTTCAATATGGTATACTTGAATCAGTTCACCGACTATTACTGCTATGTGCTTTTTTGTCTCAAAATGTAAAAATAACTGTTATTTTCTGTACCTGATTGAGAAGTCAAAATATAAAATAAAAGATTAACATTAAAGCTTAAATACAATTTTTAATATTTGTTGGGTATTTTGAATTTATAAAAGGAAGATTCAAACAAAATAAAAATAATTTGAACTAAAGGCAGAATTGTACGTTCTGTTCAGTTACGAATCAGCTGTTTTGTTTCTGTTCAATTGAAAGTCTGTATGTGTGGTTAGTTTTTACTTTTTCGTTCTGTTCTGTTGCGACAAATCTGTTGAAAATAGAATTCAACGTTAAGTGACAGCCTAAAGTGCGTATGCATTAGTTTGTTGTGAAATCTTTTTCTCAATATTTGAATCAGGGATGATAAAGTTGGTACTATAGTACTTTTTATGGTACTATTTGAACCTCAAATGTACCATGATACTCCTATGACTCATTTAGTACGATTTACAAATTTTTCTATGTATGAATTTCTTGGTCCCTTTAAAATTCAATAATTATTGATTCGATTTGCAGTCCCATATCAACAATGAATTAATTTGAAAGCAAACGTTGTGAATTCAATCACATGAATTCACTGAGTGCGACTGATTACAGATGATTACAGATGATTATATTAGAGTTTTAGTAATCGATTAAACCAATTATTGAATTCAATCACTAACTGTTATAATTAACTAATTTTGATTTTCAAAAAAGTAAATAATAAAAATCTTATAAAAATGAGAAATTGACTATTAGCAGCTTGTTTTTAAAATCGAATGAGTTCACGAACAAATTTGTTTGCAACCAATCACAAGGATTGAATTCGCAAAAAATGTGAGAAACGTAATTCAATACAGTAAAATATTAATAGCACATTCAAAAAATATTAAAAATTTTGTGAATTTAAGAAAAAATCTCAAAATCTTAATAATTTTTTATATCAATATCGGCTAATTTTCTTAGTACGCACTTCTCATTTTTACATAGCTTTATGTACAATTTTCCGAAAAGTTTGGTATTGAAAATGAGCAAAATCGGTTCAGCGGTTCAAAAGTAATGAGTGACAATGTGAAAGTACCTCCAAATTTTCCATACAAATTGGTGTTTAATGCACTGTATATTATTAGAATTCATTGTAGTGTCTGGTGTATAAAATATAACGTCATATTTTTCCACCAGACGCTGAGAGGTGAATAATATTTAAAATTCACAGCAAATTCTTTTTTCTCCACAAAAATTTTTTTTCACCTCAAAAATAAAATTTTTTTTAATATATTTTAGTTGTTTCATTTGTAATTGTTCATTTTGGAGGGTACAAATATAAAAATTGGTAAAACCAAATTTATGCATGCACTTGTTGTTTGTTAATTTATATTTTTTTTTTTTTTTTTATACTTTGGATGCCGAAAAAGTACTATTTTTTATGCAGGTTGGTACTATTTTAGAATCGCATTTATCATCCCTGATTTGAATGTTTTTGGTTGGATTTTCTTTTTAAATCAGCTGATTCCATTCACAGAAAAAGTAATTACAAAAAATTACCTACAGAACAGAACGACACAGAACGGCAACATAAAGTAACAACTACTAATGAGGCCTTTAAACAAAATATATAATTCAGTTTGTGATACTATTTGTATCAGTGTGGTTTGGCTCAAATGATAAGGCGATGGACTAGTAAACAAAAAGGTTGTTGGTTCGAATCGTGTCGGGTTTTAGAAGAAAATAAAAATTGCTTTGAAGTTTCAATGGAGAAAATTAAATTATAACAAAAACAAAATTAAAATTAAAAAACAATGTGAATAAAAGAAAAAGTCAACATTTACTTTCGTTTTTATTTTTAAGCGTTTTATTTAAATCGAAATATGTTCAATATTTCGAATAAAAATCGAATCTTCAATGTTTCGACTTGCTGATTTTATATGGAAACTTAACCATTTTCGGTAATATAT
The DNA here is from genome assembly GCA_021234595.1 of Delia radicum. Lineage (NCBI taxonomy): Eukaryota > Metazoa > Arthropoda > Insecta > Diptera > Anthomyiidae > Delia > Delia radicum. The sequence continues at coordinate 94,719,486 of CM037852.1, forward strand.
CGATATCGACTTAGTTTTACGGAAAAATTATTCTCTTTCGTTACGATTTCGACACGTTTTGCATACTGATGCGGTTCAGTTTTTAACCCAGTTCTTTTAAACGAGTATATTTTTGTACTGTCCATGTAAAAAAGAAAATTTTTTATTTTTAAAATCCTGCTGATGCCAGAAAAAAAATCCATTTTTTTTTTTCAATTGAAAAATTACCACTTTCACAGAAAACACTAAAATCGAGCTTCAATTAAAATATTTGTTAGTCCAATTTAAAGTTTATTTGAAGACGGTTCTAGTAAAGAAATTAAAGTATTAATTAAAATAATTTGTTACTAGTACTACTACTAGTTTCAATTAAGAAATTAATCACATTTTAAAAATTTAATTGAATATAATTTTTAATTTCAAACCAATTTGTAGTAGATACTTTTAAAACTTAAAGAAAATGCAAAAATGGCCAAAAATTGGTAAAAAAAAAAAATCACTAGAATTGAGCTGAGAAGTGTCTCTAAACCGCAAAACTAAAAATATTCCCAAATTTAAAAAAAAAAAACACCACAATTAAAAAAACACAATGTGCAATATTAAAAAACATCGTGAAAATTTAAAAAATCGCAAAAAAAAAATTACAACCAAAAAAATTGGATATTGATAAAAAAAAATCGATCAATTAGAAAACAGCAGCCAAAATTAAAAAATTTTCAAAATTTAAAAAATCGCCGAAAAAATTTCAAAATTGGAAGGAAAAATTACCAAAAATTTGGAAGAAAAAAAATGAACAAAGTTAAAAATAAAAAACGATAAATTGGCAAAAATAAAATTATAAAATCTGAAAAAAACCTTCAAATTAAATTGTTGCTGAGATTGAAAAAAAAAATTGCCAAAATTAACAAAAAAAAACTCCAAAATTGTAAAAACAAGGCAACAAAAATTAGAAAGTTTAAAAAAAATCGCTAAAAATAAAAAAGAACTAGTAGAAAAACATTTCTTATACTACAACGTGTTCTTAAGGTCTAATTATTTTTTTAAAACCGGAGATGTGGAATTACAAACTGTATCACTTCAAATTACATTTAGTGAATGTGAAATGATTCTTTTTAAATATTAAAGATGCGTCATAAGAGTATTTCACTCTGTATCTTACTTAAAATATATGCCGTTACTTCCAAAGTCACCTGCCATATTAGATCAGTCATATATAATTTTGCAAAAATAATATTGCGGTTTGTTAAGTGTGCCATACAAGACGCCCTATGATTACTTTAGTAACCATGAACATGAATTAGCGTTAACCAATGGTTCTAAAAGATTTTCTGTCGATTTTTTAAAGTTTTTCTCTACTTAAGTTAAAAATAATTATCAATTTCTATTTGGAAATTCTAACTATATCATCTTAAACCAAATGAAGTTCCAGGAAAATATAACTTTTGCAAAAAGTTTTAAAATATTTCTCTAAAAGAAACTAACATTGCTGTTAGATTTCTAAAATAAAAAAAAAATACTATAATTATGTTTATTTTAAGTGATTATTCTTGCTTCCTATAATTTCCCTGAAAAGTTAAAATGATAAGTTTTGTATTTTTCAGTTTTTATTTCTCTTTCCTCAACTAAAACGGAAGTCATTTGTTTATGTCATCATTATCATCAACGGCACTATCATTCTAAAAGTTTTTTTTTTTTTTGTTTTATTTCCTATTTTGTTCGCAAAACAACGCCTTTTCCTCAACTAATTAACAAAAATTGCACTTTAAAGTATTACTCCTCTTCAAAACAAAGTTTCTTGTTGTCTGGTAGTTTTACTCCTTCCTTCCATTTTTTTATTTGCTCTTTCAGAATTTCTAACAATTATTAATTGCTTTGATAACCAAAAGTCAAAAACACATGAAAAATAAGAGGCCAAAGTGGTAAAAAAAAAATAGCAAAAGAGTGAAAGAACGGTTTTGAAATATTGAAGTTGAATGAGTTTTAAATGCCTTGATTTGTTGAAAAATAACATCACGTTTATTAGTGCTTTTTTAATATCATCACGTTGGGGGAAAAACATTACGTTCCTACGAAGACAGTTAAAGGCAGTACGTAAAGTTTTAAAAATATTGTAACTTAATTAATTGGAAAATTATTTCATATTTATATATGACGAACTTCAAAAATTCTCGATACTTTAAGGTAAAATATTTTAATTTTGTTTTTTTTTTTGATGACATGCACAACCTTTTATCCGTTTAACCGTTAGCCGATGTTTAATCATCCTAAATCCATTCGCGTTAATCATTTCTCTTTAGCGGCGCAAAAATGATGGCGGTTTATGTTTCAAGCAAATTGAAAATTTTTTTTTTGCGTGGATTTAATTAAAGCTACATCAGTTTTTAGATCTCATTATTTTTATCACATTTCAAAATATAAATTACACCACCAAAAAAAAAAAAAAAATACGCTAAAATTTTTTTTTTCTAATATATAAGAACTTAAAAAGTAAACCGCCTTTATTTTGAAAAACACACAACTTTTTTTGCCGTTTTAATGATATTTACTTTGGTTTGGGGTTACTTTTTTGCAGGAAATCATATCAAATACTTTTACATTTGACAAAAAATTCTTTTCTATAAGGATTCTTTTTGAGGTTATGAAAATTTGGTTTGCTTCAAAAAATTAAAGTCATTAGAATGTGTTGATGCCTTATCGATTTTAGTATTAAGCAAAATAATTAAGATCTTGTATTAGTATTATGTCTTGACGGAATTCATACAGCGCTTTAATTGTCACAAAGCGGGTACAGCCGCTGTAGGAACGAAAAATGCTAAAAATTTTTGGTTTTTATCAGTTATGTCCGCCGTGAATATTCGTTCTAGATACCTAAATATGTTCTCAAGCCATGTTTTTCTAAAAAAAAAGAATAAATTCCACAAAATTTTTAAAAAGTTCATAAAATTTGTGAGTTTAGAAGTGCATCTTTTACTCGGAGGTGCAGATTATTAAGATACCCAGCAAAATCACACATTACATTACACCTTCTTCACTGATGAATTTTACAGGCGATGAGCCTAAAAGTAATGGGTGGAATCATTACCTTGTAGAGGGTAAAGTAACTGGTTACTTATATGCAGAGCTGTTAAATTTGGATTACGATTAGTAATCAATTAGGTTACATTTTAAAAAGAATCGTATTGATTACATAATTCTCTTTTGAACAATTCCTGATTGTTAATTAATTATGATTACAAATAATCCTAAAATAATCAAGATTAATTAGGATTACGAGAAAATAATCAAAAATAATCAAAAGTAATCAAAAAATAATTCGACTTCTTTCAAGGATTATTTTTGATTATTTTAGATTATTTTTTAAAAATTTTGAATTTACATCATTTTATAAATACATTTTATTTTAAAATTTTGAATTTACAACGTAAAAAAGTTCTGAACAAATAAAATGAAATTAGATAGGTTTTTTTTATAAAAAATATAGGTATATTCACTTCAATAACAAAACAATCAATAACAATTTTAGTACTTCCTAAATCAACAAAAATACATTAAATTTACAAAATACAATAAATACATTAAATGTACAAAAAAAAAGTTTTATAATTTACATATATTTCCAATTGGCCTTCATTACTACTAATTTTTCAAAAGAAAAATCAGACAATGATTGCCGCCTTGGACTGTTGACGATCCCGGCAAAAGAAAACAGCGTTCAACTGGATCTGAAGACGTTAAGGGCGTGTTAAATAAAATAAATGCATCCCTTAGTAAATCATATTTTTGCCAAATCTCGTCAGCACTTGCATTATCATTTAAATAGCTGAAGAACTGATGTTTTATTGCGGATCGTTGGTCAACTTTAATTTGTTCTTGTGGAGAAGGACTTCAATTTCATCATTTGCAAAGTAAAATCTTTAAAGTAAAAAACAAAATAAATGTACGCATACGCTCACCATCATCAGTGAAATCAAAAAAATCGGAAATAGTCGATACGTTATTAATTTTCGTTTCAAAATTAAATGTTTTACAATTTTTGGCGTAAGAACTGTAAAGTGTTTCTAAAACTCTGCTGGTTATATTCACGGCAGTTAATTACGGCAATTCTGGATTTAATCTATGCAACACCTTGAGCCATTTCATGTTGATGCATTGGGTTAGTACTGTGGCTGCAATTGCAATATTTGCCTCAGGCTTCAACATGAAATATAGTAGGAACCTTTCTCTTAACCTCTGTTCCATTTTTTAAATAACAGTTCATAATTGCTGCAGCTCCTGGGATCTGCTTAGTTTATGCAGCCTATTGCTCAGTGTCATAAGAGTTGGTATTAAAAATCCTGTAATAATATTAATATAATTTTTTATTTTAAAGAAGAACAATATAAAAATACCATAATTAATGTTGCTTTCTCCTTGAAGAAAGTCCAGAGCCTTTGCAATTGGTTCCATTACCAAATTGTACATTTCCAGGTACTGCATGTCTCTTGCAGAAAAATGTGGCAAAAGTCAACTTATCGCACAGGTTATTTAACTTTTCTTTATAGCAAAGTAGCTTTTGAACTGCGTCATGCAATGAGTTCCAACGAACAACAACGGGTAAAAGCAACGATGATCCCAGGTGTTCTTCAATTATTTCCGAAGACTTTGGCCACTTGCATTTCTTCCATAAGTTGTAGCATTTATCGAATGTCTAAAAAACTTAACATTAAATTCATTTTCACAACTACAAAACGTATTATTTTGCGTTACATTTTTATTATTTGAGTAGTTTTTTATTATTTTAAATTTTAACGATTTTTTTTTTTAAATTTTTTACGATTATTTTAAATTTTAACGATTATTTTTTCAAATTTTGACGATTTTTTCAAATTTTGACGGTTTTTACTAATTTTGACGATTTTTTCAAATTTTGACAATTTTTACTAATTTTTACGATTTATTCAAATTTTGACGATTTTTAATAACTTTGACTATTTTTTTCAAATTTGGACGATTTCTACTAATTTTGACGATTTTTAATAATGTTGACCAATTTTAACTTTTATTTTCTAACATTTAATAATGGTAGCATTTTCATATAGTATTGCCATAATTTCGCAAAATAAAAAAAATAATTTTAAACAATCAAAAGTAATCTTTGAAAGTAGTCGAACTAGTTTTTGATTACTTTTTATTATTTTTGATTATTTTCTCGTAATTTTTATTAATCTTGATTATTTTTGGATTATCTGTAATCGTAATCAATTAGTAATCGTTTGAATCTAAAAATAATCGTAATATAATCATTACTTCACCTTTCAAAAAAAATAATCTAACTACTAATTATTATGATTAGTAATCATTACTTAACAGCTATGCTTATATGGTTGCATGGTGGGAAAAAGTATTGTGTCTATAAACAGATTTTCATAAAAAAAATGCATAAAAATTTTTTTTTGCAGATATTTTTTTTTTAATTAAATAAATTTCTTTTTTTTTATTAAATAAATTACGTGGTCATTCTGGTATTCGAACCTGGGGTCTCTGGTATTTAACAATTAGTTAGGCGAGAACTCTACCAACTGAGCTATCGATACATATAATATTTTATTGCTTAAAATGTAAACGAGTTATTGTGCTTCGTGTTTTCGTTCGTGATATCAAAAATATACACCTTACATTCATGCTTACAAAAAATCACAAAGTAATGTGTCTATAAATAGATTTTCAAAAATATACATTAGAAATTACTTTACGTTTATATGCATTATGTAATTGATGATCGGTAAGCCATTATTTGATGTTTTGAAGTAATGTAAAATGTAATGAGGTATCATTACAAGGTAATCCATGAGTATTCAATTATCGGTAACTCATTACTTCTTGTTGGAAAATAATGATATAGGTAATTAGTCACATTACAAGGTAATGCATTACTTTATCGCACCCATTACCAAAGTTTTGCTGGGTACTGAATTCACGCAACATGCTAGCCAATGTCAAATGTAACTGTGAATATCAGACTCAAAAAACATTAATTTTTAAAAAAATGTATGCCATTTTTTTTAAGTTCTTTCCCATTATTGGTGCGCTAACATCACCTTGGTATACCTAGAACTTTATAAAATTAAACATTTTTTTAAATACTGTTTTAAAAATTCAATTCCATTGAACGGCGCAAGAGCCCTATGGGAAAAACTGCAAAAGTTTAAAATTCAGAAAATTTTGGTTTCACTTGTATACCACCATACAACTTTTGACCAAACTGTAGTATAGAAAATTATTTTTTAGTGAATAAATTTCCCAAGTCTAGTAGTGACTCCAATTTATATTGGTTTGGATCTAAAAGTCAAAAACTATGAGAAACAATAAATTAGTGAAAAAACTATTGTAAGTTTCAAGTAATTTTTTAAAATTTTCGACTTTTAAATGGCCATCAATTCTTTAGGTGAAGACTCTTCCACATGAAACTTTGCATATCATATATTTTAAGTATAGTCTTCCAAACGCGGTTCAGCGTTTCTCTCAAATCAAAAATCCTTGAGAAATAAGAGGCGTATAAAGTCTGTTTCAGCATGTGTTTAGCCTTCTAAACCCGGTTCAACGTTTCTCTCAATTCTAAAAACCTTGAGAAATAAGAGCCATATAAAGTCTGTTGGAGCATGTGTCGAGGATTTTTGAACTAGCACTTATATCATGTGTATGTTGCGAATAATAAATTCTCTTCTTCCTCTTCTCTGGTTCTTTTGCCCTGTCATAAATAATCTTACAAAAATATGGCAATTTATTATATTTTCCCATTTTATGGCATGACCAAAGTGTAAATGTTAGGTATGAGTAGTTTAATATTCTTTTGCCTTGTGTTTTTTTTTTTCTTTCTTCTACTTTTGATATTTTATTATGCATTGTAATTCCTTTAATGCAATTATGGTCATGCAATAATAGAAGAAATTTAACGCTTCAATTACATTAAATTAAATCTTGTTTTTTGTTCTCATCGCAATGAGAATTTCGTGTATATATTTGTTCGTTAACAATTTTACATTTTACATATTCAAATTACTATAACTGAGTGTACGTCCGTACATTGATTCATTCCCACATCAAAAATCCCCAGTCAGAAACTGCTAGTGGTACAAAAAACAAGCACTGGCATACCACAGGCTAACCGAGGAATTGTAAATTTATTACTGGCAGAACACTTATTTGAGACGCTTTACCAGCGTTTCCAAAAAGCGTTTTGCCAGTATTTGTTTTACAATATTTTCAGTGGTCTACAAAAAAGACATTGGCTTAGAATCAGCTCTGACAACTATGCTAACGTTGTCAAAAAGTGTTTCCCGCTATCTAGTTAGAAATTGCCAACGGGTCAAAAGCCTAACCACCGGCAAAGCAATTATTTTATAAAAATTGTGATGCATTGTTCAAAAAAGTTTGTAGCCATAAGGTTTCGGGTTTGATCCCGGTTTCAGGCATTATTTTTTTTTTTGTAATTTTTTTATACGTTTTAATAATTTTTTTTTATATAAAATTAATTTTTTTGTTTTCCTAACGTTTTCCGAAGATTTTTAATTTTATTTTGGAAAATCAATTTTTAGACTACCTATTTTATGGTGTACCCAGGGCTTTTCCGACACTTTTTGAACAGATGAACCTTTTGTCTACTGATGGGATTTGGAAAGCACTTGTTACCAGCACTTGCACCACCTGTTAAAGTGCCTTGCCAAAGTGGTCCGTTTGTCTATTTCTGACTGGATAGTTAGTTACACATTGATCAGTATTTCTGACTATTGATAGTCTTTTGTAATATTCAATTCAATCGTGCGGTATATGAATGAAACATAATAAGACCAACGGGCTAAAAAATTTAAGATTTTTTTTATTAATTATTCTATTAATTTTATGAACCGATTTTCAATCGGTTTTTCTTGTTTTGTTGATGATTAAAATAAAGAAAAAACACCGATTTTTTGTGTTTTGTTTTTAATATTTGAGTCTACCCTCGTACCATTATAAAAAATTAAAAAATCCGCCAACGTCAAAAAAATTTTAAAATTTTATTCTCAGATGAGTAACGATGGCTCCACGGTGGCTTCCGCATTGGCTTTAAAAAAAAGGGTATAAAAGAAAATGGACACCAGGGTTGCCATGGTAGTCTGTCGTAAAAAATGCATCGGAGATGCTACTTATCTATTGTGATGGATTTTACGAAGTAGATCACGGTGGACACCAAATTTTAATATTTAGCTCCACTTTTCGAAATATGCGCGAATTTAACTTTTACCAAAAATCTAGCTTTTTCTTTAAAATGCCTGTTAATTTATATACGAGGGCGGATCAATAAGTCCTTTACTTTTCGAACTTCCCTCTTAGTTATATAAAATGCAACACTGCTCCCATCAAGACCACATGTTAGTAGACTACTGTCAAATTTTGAGCAAGTTCCGTCATTTACTTTGCGTTTAACAGCTGTTTAAAACATACAACCTCGTCAATTTTTTTTTTTTTTATGGAAAAGAGTGCTCATTAAACATTATTTTTTTGCGAAAAAAATCGTCCTTCAAACCAAGGGAAAAACAATATACGGCGAATATTATGCCAATTTATTGGACCGATTTAACGAGAATTTAAAAAAAAACGACCCCATATGGCCAAGAAAAAAGTTCTTTTTCATCAAGATAATGCACGGGTGCACACGTGTGCAGTCTCAATCAATTCCATGAATTGGGCTACGAATTGGTAACTCATCCGGATTTAGCCCCCTATTTCCAAACCTAAAGAAATGGCATTGGGAGAAAAAATCATTTATTTTAACAATTAACATTTTGGAATGTTTTTTGTGCTTCTTCTTCTCCGTTTTTTTTTTTATTTTTTTTTTTTAGAGATCGTAAAAATTTGATAGCTTTAACCGATAATTCTTCACACGTATTTTCGAATGTATCGAATCATGGTTGGTGAAAGTAAAGAGCCGAAACAGACGAAGTGATGTGCGTATTGCCCAATCGACATGTTTTATGATTAAACAAAACTAAAAAATAACTTTTTACAGTTTTCTTTTCTAATAATCTCGATGTATATAACATCGAGATTATTATTTTTTTGTGTTCATTTGATTTATTTTATGATGAGCTTTCAACCTCCGTATATTTACAAAAATAAAACAAATTAAATATATTAACTGGGTTTGATACGTTTTTACAAAACTAAAGCATTTTGAAAAAATTATTTTTTTACAATAACTTGTTGCTATTTTTGAAACAATTGCTTTTCTATAAAATGGTTCACGAATAATCTATAAAAAACATGTCATTATCTTAAATATGAAATACAAAGGTTTGCTAAAATATAGCAAGTGCACTTCCTTTTAACGTTTCTGCAGATTTTTATTTAATTCGTCTAGAAGAAATTGGAGACAAAAGTAATAAAATATTGATAAAAGACATACCTGCCCAGACGTATATTAATTGGGTGAAAATTGGTTCCAAAGTTGTTCGAAACTTTTCAGTTTTAAAATTTGTTTTTTTTTTATTTTCTTTAATTTAAAAAAAAAAAAAATAAAACTTAATTAATTTATTTTTCTTTGACAAGAAAACAACAAACAACTAAATAAAAAAAAAAAGTAAGAACAAGGTCACTCAACATATATTCGCCTTCCAGTCAAGCAAGAAAATTTTCGAAGCTAGTCGTTTGTGATATTGAAAAATGCAGGTTTCAGACGATCAATCGATATGTTCTGCAGTTTTCCGTTGACGTTTATCTGGTAATGTTTGTTGTGACGTTTTAAACCGCAAAGGGACCGTTATATGGTGGAGTAAGAGACGTTTTAATAAAATCTTTTCTAATACGTTTATTGAATCGTTGAGTTTCGGATGTATAAATGGCATACGGATTGTGTGATGTGATGTTTCTACAAGACGAATGAATCTATGTTACGAGAAAGTCTTTTGACAAAATCACTTTTAGGAATGTATTTCGAATCCACCAGAAATTCACCGGGTAGTTTTAAAGTAGTAGTGGATTTCTGCAGGAGAAGAACATGTCAGGTTTATTGTTGTTCGCAAACCCAACAGAACTAATGGTAAAACTGCAGTCCAATCCTTTCTATTGTAGCACATTAAGGAACTTTTTAGAGTACTATGCCATCGTTCTACGATTTCATTCGCCTGAGGGTGGTAGGCTGTGGTTTGCAAATGATGAATTCCTAGTAGTCTTGATAGATCGTTAAAAAGTCTTGATTTAAATTGTGCTCCTTGATCGGTGGAAATTCTTTTAGGCACTTCAAACCGTGATATCCATTCTTTTATCAGTGCTTGTGCGATTACGTCAGAGTTGATATCAGTCAAAGGAATACCTTCCGGCCATCTAGTGCACCGGTCGATTATAGTCAAACAGAAGGTGGTAGAGGTCCCACTATGTCAATGTTTATATGTTCAAAGCGTTGTAACGATAAAGAATAAGTTGCTAATGGTGCTGAGGTATGTCGATTGATTTTGGAGCTTTGGCATAAAATGCAGCTCTTTACACAATTTGCAATATCTTTTTGCATTAGAGACCAAACAAATCGTTGTCGAACACTGTTTAAAGTAGTTCTCACTGCTGTGTGAGCTATGTTGCTTATCTTGGTAATAACAGCTTCTCTACAGGAGTTTGGTACAAGAAAACAATAAAAAACTAAATAAAACAAAACTAACAACAAGGTCTCTCCACATACTTATTAAATCGTTGAAAAATCGATAAAATTGATATCTTTCGGTAAAATAGATACATTTGACAAAATCGATTTCTTCCGATTAAATTGATACGTTTGCAAAATAAAATTCTTTTTTGATAAAATCGACAACTTTCGATAAAACTAATAACTTCCGTTAAAATCGACAACTTTCGATAACTTTCAATAAAATCAATACCCTTTGATACAAACGATAACTTTGAATAACTATCTATGAGTTCAATAACTCTCTATATAATCGACTTTTGATAAAATAGTTCATTTTCGTTAAAAAGATCATTATTGATAAAAATCTATAACTATCGTTAATACAAATTACCTTAGAAAACCCGCCAGCAATATATAACTTCGATAACTATTGATAGATAAACTATCAAGAGAGATAACCTTAAAATCTATATATTATTTAAAATTATCGATTAATTTTTTATGAAACTATAAAAATCGATTAAAGCATTAAAACATTGATACAAAAATGATAAGTTTAATTAATATTGATCAAATTCATAAAATAAATGAATATTGATAATATTGATAATCACCTATACCGATGAAATACATAAAGTGTACAAAATCGCTAAATATTGATAAGAGTAGAAAAAATTAGTACAAAAAAATATACATCTCTAAAAATATTCGCTAAATATTGGTAAAAGAGGAACAAATTTATTAAAATATCACAAAAATTGATAAGATAAATTTACTGAACATTTGTTTTTCAGAAGATAACAAAGTTTAATTTTTTTAGCTCTTGTCCCTTAAAAAAAAACTTTCGGTGCAGAGAAATTTAAACAATTTCTTAGACTATGACGTGAGCAAGATTGTTCGAAAATTAAAAATTGGGCCCAATTTGGAAACATTGATAGTCTGAAAAATTTCGGTGCAGCAAAATGAAACATGTAAGGATCTGTCAGTAGATAAAATCTACATTTCATTACCAGATGAAGACATTTTTTATTAATAAATAACACTGCACTGTTTTTTTGTTAATACATTTATTAACAAAGATACTAAAGATCTTGAAGTCGAATAAATTTGCTTACAACTAAATGTTATCTCTTAACTTAGCGTATAAGTAATATTATTACTAACATACACATCACTCATACGCTACAGTAATACTATTGAACATTTTAAATTTATATTAACAGTTTCTAGGCTTGGGCATTTTAGGCCTTTCTAAAGATCACTCTTTACAGTTCAGCTCTTTTCAGTGAACTAGTTCGCTCTTCTAGTTCAACAACTCTTTATCCTAAATTGAGCTGTGCGACATGAACTATTTGAAGTGAATTGAATCAGCTGATGCGCAACAAAATGTGTAACTTTCTATTAAATTTACTATCGGAGAATAATTCAACACTTTAAATATATTTAAAATGATTGTTAAATCAAAAAATGGTACGTAATTATAAAAATTTACGTTTTCCAGACATTCTATAAACTCAAAATTTAATTTTTTATTAATTTTCAGAAATGATTGTATTTTTCAAAGAAATAGGTAACAATTTTTCGAAAGAAATAAGAAATGAATAACGTCTCCTTTAAAAGTTAAAAAAAATGAGCTGGCAACATTAAAAAAAACTCAATAGCAACATAAAGAAAAAAAATATTACTCAAAAGACAAAAAGAACCAAAAGAGCGAAATACCTAAAAGAGCTGATGATTGTGATCCAGCTCACTAGTTCAAAGAAAAGACTAGTTCAATTGAACTAGTTCGTTCGCGAACTACACAACTCTCACAGTTACAGTGCTAACAAACAATTTCTTTCCAAAAAGTTTTTTTAAATAGTTGGTTCCATTAAGCATTTCTAGTTATAAACTTCATTATGTGTTTATGTACTTGTATTGTACTTTTACTAGAATAAGGATGATGATGTGTTTTTTTATATTATTTCCAGTTCATTGACTTCTTCATTCATTCGTTCAAAATTCATTTCATTACGTTTCAGCGCTTTTCAATTGAAAATTCAAATCAGTTTTAAGTCAATTTTTACTCAATGTTTGTATTCTGATTTTAAAAAATAAAAAAAAATCTACTATTTGATTTTAATTTATGTCCGTGGATATGTTTTTTTTTTTTTTTTTTTTTTGCCCATGTTCATTCACTATAAATATGAATGTGTATGTCCATGTACGGTTCTATGTGTCTTTGTGTTGTGGTGGTGGTGGTGATGATGGCGGTTACCACAATTCGATCCTTCTAACCTCAATAATGATTGTATGTTATTACTAATAGTCTATTATATCGAATCGTTTTATTTTTGCATTGAAATTTGTTGTTTAACATGACTGAATTTGTGTTTAATGTAAGTAAGTAGCAGAAGCGACACAAAAAACCTTTAAGCAAACATCTACCAAATCCGCATATAATTTTAAGCATTTATGTTGTTTGGCATAGATTCAAACAGAAAACAAAATATGTACGAAATTTCATTGTTAGTTTTAATTCATTGTTTGCTTTCACAAAAATCAGGTAGTAAAACCGACCGCCTTTTGTGTGGTTGTGCAGTTGTTGGTTTTTATTGTTGGTCGCTCATTAAGTTTTTATCGTTTTAATGGTTTTTATTTTCTATTGGCAAAATTCAATAGTGGTTTTGTTTGTTTAAGTTTGAGTTGTTTTTTGTTTTGTATTTTTTTTTTTAACTCAGTGGTTTCCAATAAAAATTTTGTTAAATTTTTAACAGTTTAATATGAAATAACAAAATTGTTTTTAATACGTTCAATTGAAAACAATTTCATTTATTGAATAATATGTTATTGTAAATACAAAAAAAAAAAACGAACAAGACCTTTACTCCTTAGGGGCATTCAATAGATGCACTGGACATTTTTCAACCTAAATTTTCAGATCTATAAAAGGTGCTCCATTAAGAAATGCTTATAATTTTTTTTTATCTTAAAGTGCCCTCTCTAGTGGAAATAAAGGGTGTTTTTATACAGGTAAAGAAGTTTAAGTTGGCAACACTTTTTTAACTGGCTGACATTTTGTCAGCTGTCAAGTGATTTATGTTTAGTTTGGTTTGGCAACAAGAATAGACTGACGCCTGAACAACGCTTCCAAATTGTGCAAATTTATTTTGAAAATCATGTTCGAAATACGTACCATTACCGCAATACGAATACGACCACCCAAAATAGAGAACTTTTTGCATATTAAATTTTGAGTGTTTGTCATTTTTTTGTTTTAAATCCGATTTCCAAAAAACAAAAATTAACATATTTGTAATCTCCTAACAAAAATATTGCTTACTAACAAAAAAAAAAAACATGTCTAAATGTTTGGGCTATCTCTAATAGTTCCCGAGATGTTCCCATTTGAAAATGCGGAATTTCAAATATGCTCCGATTCAATGTCTATTTTTTAACAGGCCTATGTCTATTTTAAAACAGTGCTTTTTTAAATATATAAATTTGCGAATAAATAAAAAAAATTAAGGCAATATATTGTTCCACTCAAAAACTACATTTGTTTAAAACAGAAATTAAAAAAATAAAAATTTTTCACAAAAAAAGCGCCAACAGCCGTTTACCACCAGATAAATATTTTCTTTCTGAACATATAAAGTGTACGTAGTACTAAAAATGAACTTTTATGTAAAAGCGAGTTATTTAAAAAACAATTTGATTTGTACATACTTTTCCCCCAGCAGCTTCTAAAGTTGCCACAGTTTTACGGCATATATCAATTATAACAGGCTCTGTGAAATAAGGCCCCAATGAAATAAGTCCCCAAACCAAAAATTAAATAACTTCCCATTTTTTGTTGAAAATTGTGCACGCCTCCAATTAGGAAAAGGAGGCGCTTGTAGATACTCCAACATTTACCTAATTTATTGGGTAAGTCTCTTCCAATCCCCGCTTTAAATGTAGACACGGCCGCAAAATATGTAAAAAATCTAATTTTGAAATTTTTATTTTTATTTTGGGAATTGTTGGATTGCTTACAGCAAATCATAAATGCGGACATAAGTTTCACATTTTTGACTTAAATGTCTATTTGAGTCCAAAAAATCATTGGATTATGCCTTTTAATAAATATTTTATTGAAAAGTGAAAATTTACATTTTAACAAAACTGAAGGCTTTACCTTCATATTAGGATTTCACAGGTCTTTGTTCTACCAAGAGTGCTAAATGGGTTTTTTTTTGAAAATGTTGTAATCTACAGGTAATTTCCTTTTCAACGATAACAAACACTTATATGATATGTTCATAACTCCTAAACAGAAAATCTTGAAAACTTAATTCATATTTCCAAACATTTATCTCACGAGCATTTTTTCTACTCACACTCAATCGGTCTCACGTGAGTAGATTAATATTTTATTAACACTCACGCGTAATGCATGTGAATCACGCAAATTAACGCGGAAAAATAAAGGTAAATTGTGAATGTTTAACTCAAAATTGCTCTGAATATGTAATTTTGTCATTTATTTTAATTTTATTTTATTTTTAAACAAAAAAAAGTCATTAATTAGAGCAGGACATTAAGGAAAAGACTTTTTGAGACTCTTTGCTCTTTCCCGTAAAAATGTGCAAGTATCTTGTGTTGGAGGATGTCTATCCGGGAGAAGAGAAATTCAGTAAAAATTCTAATATTCTATCTTCATAGATTTAGGCTGAAGTATTGGTAGTACACTCAGGGAACTTCCGCTTTAAAAATTTGTAGTTGTTTGGGTTGTAATACCGTTTCTTTATTTTTAACGTAAATGTCAGTCATTTATAGAACAAATTAAATTTTTTACTTACCTTGTAGTTCATTTTTAGTACAATTGTTAGTCATTTGTTGAACATTAAAAAACAAATGACAATGTTAGTTGAATTTACTGAAATGTAAGTCGTCCTTTCTTTAAGTGAAATTTCTTTTTTTTTTAACTACATTGTAGTGGTCTTTACCTACATAGTATGCTAAGTGTAGCAACCGTTTTTATAGACAATGAAATGGTTCCATTGTTGGTATAAAATTTGTAGGTTTTTCTCACCCAATTTCTGTTAATTCAATCGAAGTTCTTTTTTGCGTGTCAGATTTTCTGTTGGTTAAATCGAATGATTATTATCACAACCGAAAAATTTTGTCGGAACAACTGAAGTATTCGATTGGCAACAGTTACGGTTGCTACTACCGAGCCTGTTTTCTGGATGAACTAATATTAAGCAATCTTTTGCTGATTTCAGTAGAGTGATTTGTTATTTTCAATAAAAAAATATGTTGTCTCCAGTATAACTAAATTTTTGTTGATTCAGCAAATTTAGTTTTTCGACACTTCTCTTACTTATATTTAGCAGAAAAAAAAAATGTTGCTTATATTAGCAGTTTTTCCTGCAACGTCTCAAAGTTTTATATGTTTTATTTTTTTTATAGTGATTTTAGCTCATAATCTTAAACTTATCAATTTTATTAAGGTGCTTTGACAAAACCAGCAAAACTACACATTACCAAATTATGGGCTAAGTAATGTATCGCCATATAGCTTCAGGCATTGCAATACACCTTACTTCACTGATGAATTTTACAGGCGATAAGCCTAAAAGTCTGTGGACTCATTACATGGTAGCGGGTAAAGTAACTGGTTACTAATATGGTTACCGGGTACGGAAAAGTAGTGTGTCCAAAAGTAGATTTACAGAAAAGAACAATTATTAGTAATATTTTCATTAATTAAATAAATAACGTGGTCGCAATGAGATTCGAACCTAGGGTCTCAGGTTGATATGCGAGAACTCTACTATCTGAGCTATCGTCACATATAATAAGTTGCTTAAAAATGTAAATTAATTGTTTAAATGTTTAAAATATATACCTTACCCTCATGCTTACAAAAAATCATTAAGTATTGTATCCATAAATAGATTTTAAAAAAGATATTTTTATTATTACTTTATGTTTATATTTCATGCATTATGTAATTGATGAGTGGGAAGTCGTTATTTTATGTTCTAAAATAATGTTAAAGGTAATGATGTATCATTACAACTGACAACTCATTACTTTATGTTTAAAAATAATGTAGAAGGTAAGGAGTATATATTACAATGTAATGTATTATGTAACCAACTATTGGTAACTCATTACTCTATATTTCGAAATAATGGTGAAAATAAGGAGTATTCATTACTTTTTGTTTGAAACTTATGATGCATTACTATATCGCACCCATTACCAAAGTTTTCTTGGGTAGTATGGACAAAGAGTAGAATACTACATATGATGATTTTCATACCAAAACCTATAAAAAAGGGACATTTTGAGGCCGACCCTCTCAGATTTTGATGAAATTTTGCATACAGCTACATTTTACCTATACAAACACAACCTCATTTTTAAAAATTGCATTTTCCAAAAATTGTGGGCGTGACAAGGTGTTCAAATATTTGAAAATGACGGTAGTAGGTACTTTTAAGCAGCGATTACTACGGAATGGCTCAACCGATTTCATATATCTTGGTGCCATTAGGAAGGTATATAAGTCATCTTTCAAAAACATACACTGTAAAAATTTTATATTACACTGAAATTTTTTTTTTTGGTAAAAATAAAACTTTAAACTGTGAAAACACGTCAAAGGCCAAGTGTTTTTTTCCAAAAAAAAATTTTTTTAGAAAGGTCTTTTTAATATATATAAATAACATATCTAAAAACTAAAATGGCGTTTTTTTTTTCCTTTTTTCAAATTTTTTTAAGTAAATGCATCTCTTGTTAACTTCCTTATATTTTCATATCATTGTGTGACAAAAAAGAATAAAGTAGCTATACTTTGAAAGTTATACAGATATTTTTGTAATTCTAATAGATTAGAACAAGAATCGTATTATCAAATTTTTCAGACACACCCAAAATATGGACTTACCCTTGGTAAATTTTTTTTATTTTTATTTTTAGAACAAATAAGACATACACTTGTGCTCATATAATTAAGTCACTCTAATACTAAATATGAAACAGCAAAAGTACCTATTACCGTAATTTTTCAAAATCTTTCAATACCTTGCCACGCCCACATATTTTCAAAAATGTAATTTCTAAAAATGAGGTTATGTTTGAATATTTAAAATAGAGCTACATGGAAAATTTCATCAAAATCTGAGAGGGTCGGGTTCAATGCATATCGGTTTTGATATAAAAATCTTCATATGTAACTTTAATTGGCCAATTAATATTGGTTTCTACTTTTTACGAGAACTGCTTTTAGCCTTTGAAATAATGTAGATTTAAATATATATTATATTAAATATTACAATTGTACGGGGTTACCACCTTCACAGACATCCTGTTTATGCTATATAATAAAATTATTTTTAATTGTAAATAATTTAAAAAAAAAAACATAGTACATGTATGTATTTCTTTTTAATATTTTACCTCTTTGTATAAATTGTAGACCACAAAAACCATTAATTTGACCAAAAGACTTTAATATTATTTTAAAATTTTGTTTTAAACATTTTCAAAAGCTAAAACATTCGTGTATGTATAGAAGGCACTGTGGTCCAAAATATTTTTTTTTTTTTTTTGCATAAAATTGAAAACTACTGACAGAACTTTGTTTTTCAATATTAAGCAAAAAAACATCTGAACCACGCCCATACCACACTCCCACTAAATATTTACCATAATATAAAAAAAATATTTTTTTTTTTTTAGTTTATTGTTTTATTTGATTTATGTTGGTGATATTTATATTTTTATGAACTCTTCGAAGTACTCAACACTAACGAATTTTGGCAAATATATTCAAAAATACTGCCAAACTTAAATTACAATTGTGGGATTATTCCGAAAAATGCCGGCGATATCTAAGTTCCAACTTAGTATACACACTTTGTCGAACACTTTCACGTTTAAAACATCCGTAGGCAACTTTTTGTCTATAAAATTTTAAGGTTATGTTACCCTAAAAGTACATGTGTAACATTTGAGTGTTGTCAAGAATAACGACACGAACACAATATAAATGATATTAGAAATAATGATTTTAAACTGCTAACATTGATCATCAATTTATATTATATTGAAACTTTTGTGATAATATAATTGTAAAACTGTTTTGATCCTGACTTAAATACTCGGTTTTAAACTTTCAACTTTGAAAGCTTGGCACACTGCCAGTGTTGCCACCTAATTTTTTGTATTTTATTTTCTGGATGGCTTGATGCGTTGTCATTAAGAAAATGTATTTACAATTTCTGAAGAAAAACATTTTTTCATTTCTGCTAAAAAAAAAACTGATTTGAACCCATAGTGGACTGTTCAAATGAAATGCATTTTCCCTTTTAACCGAATTACTCATACACATATTTGGCTATGAAATTTGTTTATGGCTAAAAACATTTCAACACTTAGAAATTAAGTTATTTTCTAGGATTTTTTTTTTTGTTTTCGGTATAGAGCAAAAACAAAATTTGTACAACTGTAGAACATTTTATACATAAAACAACATGCTTTCAATTATAAATATATTTACGTACACTATGTGTAAATACACTCAAAGAAATATAGGAATTTCAGTATTTATAATCGGTAGGATTGCACGTTGACTAGAACATACACGCAGAAAAAACTGGGGGAATATTATCGATTATTCAACTACATAAGTTTCAAGTTAGTCTTACAAGTTTCTTGTGAAATACATGACTTTTTTGAAAAAAATTTTATTACAGTCATAGAAATAAACCTGTAAAAATAGCACAAAAAGCTCCTAAAAATTAGTTAAGTATGACCTTTCAGAAAAAACTGCTAAATTTAGCAGATTATTAATATAAAATAAGAACAGCAAAAATAAATCTGTTAACTTTAGAAAATTTTAGTTATATTCGATGTTAATTGTAGTTAATTCAAAATAGCATTTTACTCTGTAAAATTAGAAAAAACTATTACTAAATATTCGAAAACTCAAAATAGCAAACAAAAACGTAATATTAACAAAATGTTTGCTATTTATTTACCTTAAATTTAGTAGAATGCAAATAACAGTTTATTTTGCTAAAATCAACAGAATTTTTTTGTAAAAAATTGTAGATTGCTGATTTCATTAAAGTTATTCTAAAGTAACAAAATAATCTACTAAAACCAGCAAAAAAAATTTACTAAACATTAATAGACAAAAAAATCAAAAAAAAAAAAGATACGCGAATAAATGGCTATTCACATTAAAAAAACTAAAAAAAAAACTATAAAAATTTCACAGTTTTTTAAGATTTTTTTGTCTACTAATATTTAGTAATTTTTTTTGCTGATTTTTAGCAGATTATTTTGTTACTTTTAATTAACTAAGATTTAGCTCCAATATAAATAAATATTTGTAAATTCAAAAGACGTATTTTTGCTATTCTTATATTACTAATATTTAGTAAAAAAAATCTGCAATTTTACCAGTTTTTTTTTAATTTAACTTTTAACTAGTTTTTAGTAGCTTTTTTGCTACTTTTACAGGTTAATTTCTATGAGTGTATGCTTGTATATATTTTACAAAATTTTATAAATATTTTACTAGAACTTCGATAATATTCGCCCAGTTTTTTTCTGCGTGTTCCATGGTCTTAGTACACTTGAATACTATATAGAAAAGACCACTGTAAATGTAGTTAAAATCAAATGAACATTCACTCGAAAAAAGGAACGACTTACATTTCAGTAAATTCAACTAACATTGTGATTTGTTTTCTTATTATATAAAAAAATATCCACAAATGCAATAAAAATTAAGCACTTCAAAAATTAACAAATACTTATTTTTTTTATTTAAAAAATATATATATGAATGTAAAATCATAATACAGTAATTTGATAATAAACTACATATGTAGTCAACAATTAATTTTCTTCTACAAATTATGGATTTTTCACTTAAAAATAAAGATACTGTATTACAACGCTAAGAACCACAAATATTTATACAAAAAAAAAATTAATAAATATTTATTTTTTTTTATTAAAAAAAAAAAAAAAATTTATGAATGTAAAATAATAATACAGTAATTTGATGTGGTTTGTTTTTTAAATAAACTACATATATAGTCAAAAATTTAGTTTCTTCTACAAATTACGGATTTTTCATTTAAGATACTCTACAAATATTTACAGCAGAAGTTCCCTGAGTGTACCATGGAAATAATATTCTAAAACAGTTGCTTAACTACTGTAACTAACATTTCTGTTCTGAGTGTATTCAAATGTTTAAAATTCATTGTGGTCTATGATGATGTATGCACGTTAGGCCGGGTCGATTTGTGGGGAGGCAAAAAAATCGCCCAAAGCTCAGTGAAAATCGTATTCTAGGGATCAAAATAAGAAACTTTGCGGAATTAACCATACCTCTAAAACGAATTCTACTACCCCGAAACTGTTGACTTTTGTCCCGTAGGGTCAAGTTTTGAAAAATCCCACTTTGACCCATGTAGAGTGCCCCAATCGAGTCCAAATGTATGACCGACCCCCACTAACTTTGAAGGGCCGATCCACCCATGCTCGTGGCACACCCCCCTGGAACTCCCCTGGGGGGTTCCCCATACAAACATTTCAAAAAATCTCCATTTTTGGCACTTTATTTTATTATTTTTTATTTATTTTATTTATTTTTAATATTTTATTTATTTTTTTCTCTTTAGAAATTTATTTAGTCAGAACATATGTAAATGAAAAAATTAATTTAACTTAGTAATAGAAAAGAAAAGATAAAAATTACTGTTTGAAGTCTTTTTTGCTTTCAAGTCTGGGCAATTTCGCACGGCTCTCTAACGTCGTCGCCATAACAGCCTCTACATTTTCCGGTATAACTCGTTTGGAAACGCTAGCTAGCAATTGAACGTGTCGTTCTGTTCCTTGTATGTGTGATGGAATTTTTGGATCATTAAACGGTGGATCATCTTGATTTAAATATTCTTTCAAAGTATCGTATGGAATGCTTCGAGTGAATGGTGGTTCAAATACGTCATTTATGTCATTCATATTGATCATTTCCGTGTAACTTGTGCAATAAAAGTTTATATCTGGTTTTTTATAAGCTCTAAGTCCCGTTGGGTCGTCAACATCGGTTCGATAGCGTAGAATTATCTTGATAGCACAGTCGCGCTTTTCTTTGCTATCATCAAACAACATTGATAACAAGATATTTTCCGAATGCGCATAATATGAATTATCTGTAATTACTTTATTGACAATTTTGCGTAAACGAGGTTCTAGAAATCTTGACCAACTAATGAATTTGAAAAATAATCTACTACCGTACACGACAGAGCTGTAATACTTAATATTGAAGTACATTGGCACATAACATGTAATTATAAATTCAACCAGTATTCTTAAATTTGCATCTGGATTTTCCGTTGTCACATATAATCGTAATAGTCTAGCGGCCTTGGTGAGCCACCGAGAATGTACAATTTTCCCTGGTTTGATGTTAGCCAGATCCACTGAAACCACGCCGCTAGAAATTGCATGGGCCATGTCGTATAAGTACTTGGAATCGGTGGAAAATTCAATTTTTTCTGGAGCAGGGGGCATATTTTTCAACTCAATTTTCTGAAAGCCGTCCACCACCTGAAAATATATAAAAATAAAGCAATTAAAAACGGTTGACAATTATAATAAATGAGTGATAGCAATAACTTACCGGAAGAGTTTCACAAGTTTCGATTTGACGGCTCAATTTTCCGGTTGCCGATCTTGGTCCAGTGCTGGTTGATTTATCCAAAGCTTCAAACAAATGCCGAAACGGAAGTTCGTTGAAGTGTAGAAGGCAAACGAACCAATGCAATGGTCTTTTTAACAGCAATTCGAATCGTCGTATAATTCCACCGTGTGGGCCAGTGTTTGTTGGCTCACCGTCAACGCATATGCCAATTAATTCATTCAGTGATATATTTTTATCGTTAAAAAAATCATTTAATTTGGTTGTTTTGTATTCAGCGGTTTCATGTTCCAGTCTTACGTAACCAATCAATTCAGAATTCGGTTCTCTCAAAATAACAAGATGAGGTTCTTTTACCATCCTAGTATGATACTTCTCATCAATTGCATCTCTCGTTAAAGTATCATCTTTTCTGCCATCGAATGAAAATGCTAACAAATTGGTATCATCTAACCGTTTGCGAAGCACTTCTTGTCTGCATTTCTCTTTTTCTCGGCGAACTTTCGATTTATCCATGATGAGAGGTTTGCCATGGGTATCTTTCATTTTAAAATCTTGGAAAAGAGCGGTTCCCATTGCTGATGCTACTCTATCAGGCACACCAAATCTGTCACATACCAAGGCAAAGTTAAAACAATCGTATCTCTGTGTGTATTGTGAACTTGTGCTTATATCCAAATCTTCTTGAACCGGTGGCGGTGCGTATGTTGAATCATCGGGATCTTGGTATGTTGGCATTGATGACATAGACGTTGCTCCTTGCTCTTCAATTTCCATCGCAAATCCATCCATTGTTAGTCTTCTCTGATTATGTTGATCGTGCATAAACTCTTTGAGGCGTTCGGGAACCAAACCGCATGCACATGGAGCTGCCTTCAAATCGCATTTACATGTTCCAATGAAAAAAATTGTTTCCAGAGATTTTACATACTCTGTAAATTCTTGGTGTTTGTTTCTATTCTTGATTTGCTCTTGATATTTGACAAGCAATCTATTCAATTTATTATATACACTTTTTTTCAGCATTATTTCCATACCAAGTTTTTTCCAAATTCCAATCAACTTATCTTGTACTTGAATAGTGAATGATTTATAGAGCAATTTTTTTTGTTCGCTCAAGTAAAAATAATATCTCAAAATATCCAGATGGGTTGGTAAATTAAGATCAGTCAAATCAGTAGACACACCAAAAACAGTAACATCATGCCTGGGTATATGACTCATTGGGTTTTCGATAGTTGTTGATGTTGTTATTGCTTCATCTTGCGGTGTAAAGGATGGTGGATTCATTGTAAACTTTTTGATTTGGAATGATTTTTTTTTTTAAATATTTTTTTATCTGAAATTAGAACTTCACACTTTGAGTTCTTCACAACGACTTAATGCATTCACAAAAACTGTTGCGTTATATATGGTCTACGAGGTAATAAAAATGAAATGGTAATTTTAATTCTACCTGTAACCGATTTTGTTGTTAAAACTGCCCATTAAATACTTACATGTAAATTAAAAGTTAATCTGACCACAAAATCTGTTAAGCAAGTGCGCCTTTTATTACTTCTGGAAAATCCTTTATGATAATTTTATGCTCAATTCTACCTGTAACCGATTTTGTTGTCAAAACTGCCCATAAAATACTTACATGTAAATTAAACGTTAATCTGACCACAAATACTGTTAAGCAAGTGCGCCTTTTATTACTTCTGGAAAATCCTTTATGATAATTTTATGCTTTCTGTTAAGCAAGTGCGCCTTTTATTACTTCTGGAAAATCCTTTATGATAATTTTATGCTCAATTCTACCTGTAACCGATTTTGCTTAAGTAAGTTTACGACATGCAGCTGTGTCTTGTGGTGGCTTAAAAAACCCACACAACCTATTTTACGACCTGCAACAGAACGACACGTTCAATTGCTAGCTAGCGTTTCCAAACGAGTTATACCGGAAAATGTAGAGGCTGTTATGGCGACGACATAAGAGAGCCGTGCGAAATTGCCCAGACTTGAAAGCAAAAAAGACTTCAAACAGTAATTTTTTTTATTTCTTTTCTATTACTAAGTTAAATTATTTTTTTCATTTACATATGTTCTGACTAAATAAATTTCTAAAGAGAAAAAATAAATAAAATATTAAAAATAAATAAAATAAATAAAAAATAATAAAATAAAGTGCCAAAAATGGAGATTTTTTGAAATGTTTGTATGGGGAACCCCCCAGGGGAGTTCCAGGGGGGTGTGCCACGAGCATGGGTGGATCGGCCCTTCAAAGTTAGTGGGGGTCGGTCATACATTTGGACTCGATTGGGGCACTCTACATGGGTCAAAGTGGGATTTTTCAAAACTTGACCCTACGGGACAAAAGTCAACAGTTTCGGGGTAGTAGAATTCGTTTTAGAGGTATGGTTAATTCCGCAAAGTTTCTTATTTTGATCCCTAGAATACGATTTTCACTGAGCTTTGGGCGATTATTAAATCGACCCGCCCTAATGCACGTATATAGTATGTGTTAAACTAAAACATATTGTATATGAAAATATAGCCCTTAATACTCTGATGCATTTATAATCATGTTAACAAATAATTTACGCAACACTGAATATAAAATTGTATTACAAATTATTTTGGGAATTTGTTTATATGAAAAGGAAATTATAGTTAGCATTTTATATGTAAATTAAAGGGTTGTGAATAAATATTTAACTCCCAACATCGACTTTTAAAATTACTCAATTTTAATATAATTATTTCATAGTTAGATATATGGACATTTTCCAAAAATTTTTGATATTGATGAAACTGACTCAATATTTTTTTTTTTTTTTTTTTTTAATTTTTAATTTTGAAATGTTAAGAAATGCTGATAGATTTATTTTAATGATTAAAACGATAATATTTTCCAAAATATCAGTTTAATTGAAGTGACTGCCTCGTACTTATTAATGCTCAAAGTTAAAAATTATTAAAATGTTGGCTGAGACAAACTCAAAATTTTTCATTCTTATGGGTATATTATGTGCACCTTACAACTTAGGACTCCAAGTCGTATAATATAGGGTCCGCCAAATAACTTTTTTTTTTTTGAAAATGCTATAAAAAAAAAACTACTGAATATTTTCTCAAATTTCTTTTTTATTTGAAAGCACAATCCTTCTGGTTAATACTGGAAAATAATTTCATTCAAATGGCTGCCTCGACTGGCAATGCAGTATGAGCTTCATCTGAAAAGATGATTTTTTTGGCAAAATCGGCATCGGAAAAAAAAAACGTTACATGGCGGACCCTTTATAAACTCAATACACTTGCAGGAATTCACACTATATTTTACCATCAACACCTAAAAAGTTAAACGGTGTTAATGGCTTGAAACCAAATTTTTAAAATGTTCACTTTTTCGCAGTTTCTTGGCCAGCAAATGTGCGACTCTTCACGTGTCGAATTCTTAAAAAGTATTAATAATTTTAAAATTGTGAACGGTTGGATGTATGTCGCTATGATGTGTACTAACTATGCACAAATATAATGTGATTTTAATATTTTAAAATGTTACACATTTTTGCAAAAGGTCGCTCTTAAATCTTATTTTTTTTGTTTTTTCGAGTTTTTTTATTACTTTTGCAAAAAAAAAAAAATTTATATTTTGCATTTTTAGCAGAAACGAGTCTTTTTGTTCATGTTTCAATCTGTATGCATTTGTGTTGAATCCTATTATACGCTTTAGTGTGAAGACATTTTGATCATAACCTGGTTAAAGAAGTTCATATATTATCATATATATTTTTTTATATGATAATATAGGATCTGCCAAATTCTTATATACTAGAAAAATAAACCTACATTTCCATAAATGGACAAATATGATCATATACATATACAGTCTGCGAAAGGAACAAAGCATACAATATGAAAATTAATATTACTCCCTTCTCCATATTATTAGAATATTGCTAATATTTTATGATTATACTGTAATGACAAAAGATTCAATTGCAACATAAATACATTTTATATGATGAATGGTAAAATTGTTCTCAGTGGATTTTTTTAAAAAACTTTTCTCAGGTAATAGAACTAGGCTTTATGTGTCAAGCGAACAAAAAAAAAAAGAACCTAAATAGAGGCTGTTGGAATCATATTCCGTAATGAAAACTGTAGCGCGATTCAGTAATTTTTAACGATCCGACAATAGCAAAATATATCGATAACTTTTGTTGTTTGCACTAACGATTAAGTAATTCGCTAAGTACACCTTAACGATAGTTGACAACTCTATTTTTCTATTTAAAAATTTAACTTTTTCTCGATTGAATAAACAATACAAAAATTTTTGTTGTTTAGATCACAACAACAGCTGACTTTAACAATAGCAAATATCGATTAAAAATGTTAATGAAAAAAAGTTGTTAATTTTGTTGTTGTACTTCTTTAAACAATTCGATTATCGTTAATACAAGTTACTGAATCGCACAACTGGTTTGTGTAAATATTTGAAGAGCGTTGGTAAAATGTTTAATGTAAATGTAATAATGCACTCTGCATACTTTTTGAGTTCTGAGGTTAAAATAAACATTTTAGCTTGCAGCTAATGCTGACATTCAAGAAAAATGCAAGGATAACAAAACACGTCCTTTGTTTACAAAAAAAGCCCCTAAAGGATATATAAAGGACGAAAGATTTTGAATAATTGAAAATGAAACTGTGAGAAGGGCCATCAAAATCAGAACTTTATCCCACAAAATCAAATGCCTTTATGTTGTATCCCAGTAAAAAATTTTCGTGTTTTAGAAGCAGGATAAAACAAATGCCCTGATGTAAGTCCTTACTATTACATAATATTGAGCAGCAGCAAAAGAAAGAAGTAATTTTCGTATAAAAATATACAAACAAAAATTTTGAGCTTACTGTCAGCAGCTTACCCTAATCCCTGACAAAGATGCAGATTGTAATGCAGAAAGTTCCATATCGTGGATTATAAACGATCTGTAAAAATTTACCCGAGTGACTTTCGATTGTGTTTGGTGTTTTCGAGTATGAAATAAAAAATAATTAGCCATTTAACTGTTTCTGAAGAGCTAGCATGTGGAGCGGTAAAAAAAAAATAATAATTATATTATATGTCAAAAATTTTAACAACAAAAAACTAGAATTTTATGTAGAATAAGTTATGAATATTCATATTATTACTTTAAATCGTAATAATTTAGACATGAAATGTTTTTTTTCTGAAACCCATGAAATCACTGCTTTTTATAAGCGCTGAAATCCGCTGTTATTATGCCCAAAAGTAATGCTTCCCAGTGTAAAAATCATGGCATATGTAAGCAGATTTGTAAGTTATTCTTTTCGGCTTACTCCCTTACAAACCTGCTTGCATGTAAGCAGCGTTTTTTTACTGGGTTTTGAGCAAAAATAAAAGTTATCTTTTGAAGGTTAACCTTTTAACAAAGTACGTAAGAACATTTTTCAAATTGGCTACTGGCTACGGCCCTGTCTTGTATTTCAAGTCTGCCAGGCGTTATTGATGTGCCATTACAAAATTAAAATTTGCTTAACCTCAAAAATTTAAAAACTTGGAAAAATGTCCATATGTACTTAAATCTCCTTAAAACTCCATAATTCATTTGCACAATGTAGTTAAAATCTAAATATATTTTCATTTAATTGAAAATTGTATTTAAAAATTTATTTCACATCAAAGACATAATAAATAGACCTACAAATTGTGTATAATTAAAAGGGATTTTAAAATAAACTTATAAATTATCTGCAATTTAAAAATTGTTTAATTTTCATGAAGAAGAATTTAATAAAATTTAAATAACTTAAAGTTGTAACATCTTGCCATGTAGAAAGTACAAATACTTTAATTCTTAGTTTATTGTATAGCAAGAGGAAATGTATCCATATTATTTTAAATCCAATTTAACCCTTTTTCCCATTCGTTTGTAATCCCATTTCGTAGAGTAATCATTTTATTTTTATCTCTAGTTCACCAACCATTTAAATCAATTCAAAACGCATAAAACCTCAAACAAGTTATAAAGTTTATAGCTATACATTCGCACATAACTAGGGTAATACTTATTGCTTAAGATTTGCGATTTTAAAGTTAAAAAAAAGAGTAATTGTATTAATTTTTTTAACTGTACCAAAACTCTTCCGACTCCAGATTAAATGTTTATTTAAGATTACTTAAAATATTTATACAGTCTTTCAGAAAATATAAATATTATAAGTGATCTACCGAACTTGATCAAACTCAATCTTTAAGCTATTTTGGTTTCAACACCGATTTTTTTTTATTACTTTCTAATCATATAATTACAAATTATGTACTATTACCCTAACCGAGCACTAGCTACTATGGCTTTCGTCACGTTGTAGCGAAAACAAACCATTGCCTCTGGTGGGAATCGAACCCACGACCCCCGCACTGATTAGCCAGCACGCTATCGACTAGCCTACGGGGGAGCACACACACCGATTTATATGTGGATAAGACATAAGAATTATGAGATGTGCTTGCCAAATTTGTACAAGAATTCAGATTTCTATGAAAATCTCTGGTAAGATCCGTGATTTTTTTTTTTCAAATAATCTTTAATTAAATTTTGTAATGGTAGAATTTTTGCATATAAAAGTTGGTTCTAGAACCGGTTCTCAAGCAACCTGTTCTTGTTTGGAGGTAAAGAACCTGTAGTAAATAGGACAAGCTCCATGCGAAAATAATCGGTTGTAGAACAGAAATTTGTACTTATTGTAATATAGTATAAGTTGTTCTGCAACCTGTTATTGGGATTTTACTACTTTACTGGGTAGAGTATAAACTGGCTGATTTGGTAAACCTAATTAAAAAATCAAAAGTCTTTGAAAAGCAACAATTTTTACATATCAATATCGCCCATTCCATGATATATCGTCCAAAATCTGATCATTTAAAATCCTTTATATTTTCTACACGTAGTCTCTATGGTGTATGTTAGTCATTACCGTTTCAGTTTCTGCATATTATATAAACTCGCGTTTTTATTCTCGTTTTTAATTAAAAAAAAATCAAAAATAAGCAAAAAGTAGTGAAATTTGAAGAGCCATATTTCCTAAAGTAGATAACGTATTTCGAAGATTTAATAAGCATATGAAAGTTGATTTTTTTAAAAATGACAACGTTTCAAAAAACGAAAAAGTGTAAAATGCAATCAAAAGTTGGATTTGCATTGAGAATGCATTTTCGCATAAAAATGTTTGTTTTTTAATAACAATTCGTAAAGCAGTCATTTTCAACTTCCATATGCTTTTTAAATCTTTTAAATAGTCCATCTACTTTGGGAAATATGGCTCTTCCAATTTCACTACTTCCAGCATTTTTTTCGATTTTTTAAAAAATTTAAAACGGGAATAAAAAAACGAGTTTATAAAATTAGCAGAAACTGAAAACGGTAGTTATAGATTCGATGTATAAGGCATTCCCCTGTATAAATATAAAATCCGTAATTTTCAAGCCAAGCCTGATATTTTCTATTTTTACAATAAAGCATGGTTGGCAAACACTAGCAGTAAAATACCGAAAACGATTCAATACCGTTTCAAGGAACTATTTTTAACCATAAAATATCACTAACGAAATAAATTAAAATGCCGATAACCGTAAAATACCCTAACCAAAATTAAAAATACCTTTAAACTTAAAATTCTCTAAAATACCGATAATCTTAAAATATTCTCTAAAAAAGATCATTACTTAAAAATTATAAAAAAAATTCAATATTGTTAATAACACTACTAAACCAAATTGGTCCCTAAAATCAAAAACAAGAGTACCGAGTAATCCTAAATACTTCGGCCACACTGATTTTAATGGCGTACGCAGTTTTTTTGCATTAAAATTTTTAAAATGTTGCATGTTTTAACGCAGTTTTTAATACAACATACAATTCTAAAATCAAATATTTTGTCCGTTGGGAAAACAAAAAAATTTGGTCTTAAAAGAGCTTTTCCAGAAACAAACAAATTTATTTTATGTAAAAAAATATTAATAAGCATAAAAAAACACAAAAAAAATATTACCTGATACAGGGCTCGAACTCAGAACCTTCCGACTACAAACTTTTTAAGCAAAGCATCATAATTTTTATAAAGTAAATACTTTACCAGTTGTTACACTTTTGAGCCGTTGTTTTTTTCTAACTGTGAAAGCACTGATTTTTTCTGTAGACCACTCAAATAGTTGTAAAACAAATATTGGCAAAACTCATTTTGGAAACGCTGGTAAAGCGTTTTAATCAAGTATTCTGCCAGTAGTTTATTTATTTCAATTACACTCAGGGAACTTCTGCTTTAGAAATATGTAGTTGTTTGGGTTGTAATACAGTTTCTTAATTTTTAATGTAAATGTCAGTCATTTGTAGAACAAATTAAAATATTTACTAACCTTGTAGTTCATTTAGAAAAACAACTCACATCAAATGACTGTTTTATGATTTTACATTTATTTTTTACAGTTGTTTTTTGTTATTTAAAAAAATAAAAAAAAAATAAATGTTGGTTTTTTTTTACTACCATGTGGTTCATTTTGACTACAATTGTTAGTCATTTTTGAACATTAAAAAACAAATGACAATGTTAGTTGAACTTACTGTAATGTAAGTCGTCTTTTCTTTAAGTGAAATTTCATTTGTTTTCAACTACAATTGCAGTGGTCTTTACCTACATAGTATTCTAAGTGTAGCCTTTTGAGCTATGTTACGAGGGCGGATCAATAAGTCCGTGACTTTTTAAACTTCCCTCCCTATGAAATGCAACACTGCTCCCATCAAGTACCAACTATTAATAGACTACTGTCAAATTTTGAGCAAGTTCAGTCATTTACTTTGCGTATAACAGTTGTTCAAAAAAGACAACCTCGTGGATTTTTTTAAAAATGGAAAAAAGTGAAGTGATGGCAACAGTTTTTGGGGATGCACGCTGGATAATCCACATCGATTACCGTCAAAAGAAAAAACAATAAACGCCGAATATTATGCCAACTTAATGAACCGATTTAACGAGGATTAAAAAAAAACGACCCCATATGGCCAAGAAAAAAGTTCTTTTTCGTCAAGATAATGCACGGGTGCACACGTGTGTAGTCTCAATGGCAAAATTCCATGAATTGGGCTACGAATTGGTACCTCATCCGCCACATTCTCCGGATTTAGCCTCCAGTGATTATTTCCTATTTCCAAACCTAAGGAAATGG
The DNA here is from genome assembly GCA_021234595.1 of Delia radicum. Classification (NCBI taxonomy): domain Eukaryota; kingdom Metazoa; phylum Arthropoda; class Insecta; order Diptera; family Anthomyiidae; genus Delia; species Delia radicum. The sequence goes on from CM037852.1 coordinate 94,751,031, forward strand.
CTCGTTGGAAAGAGATTTAGCTCCAACGATGAAATTATTGATCAAACAAATGCCTGTTTTATGGACCTCAAAAAATCCTAATGCTTCACATTTATTAACCAAATTTTATATCCGAATGTTAATGAAGGTCTTTTACGTATATATCAAAAAAAGCTAAAATAAGATATTTAATTTTTAAAATTTGACGAGTAAAAAAATGCGCTGAAACATGCAACATTTTAATGCAAATTTGCGAATAATTTAGCCCATTAGTGAAAAAAATGCGGACACCAGTAAAATCAGCATAACCGACAATTTTTCGATCAATGGTCGGCTTTATTTTTCGAGTTGGGCAGTGTATTAAATACGTACAAATATTCGATATATTGTTCATTTCATGAACGAACATTGAGTCATATTGTGAACAGGAAGATTTTATGGAGCAATATAGACGTTCTAATTTTTAAAGATTTTAAATTTTAATAAAGTAGCGATTTTATTCGTGTTTTTAATTGATCAAAAACTTGAAAAAATTAAAAATTAGTGAATTTAATGACCTAAAGTTTTTAAACTGGCTACAAATTAAAATGCTTCTGAAAGCTGCAATTTTCATATCATTTATTCAGTCTATGGAAACAAAAATTCCTTACAGGCTGTGATTAAATCAAAAATGTAATATAAAAAAATATAATATCTTCAATATAATATAGCTTAATTACTGAATATATGGAATAAGAGACAGCAAATCAGGACAGTCAATTACACTATTTACTATATCAAAGACGCCGACTGGTATAATCTACGATATTCTAAAGTCTGCAAACCTTATAATAGTCATTTCGATTTATAAGAAGGCATGGGATCAACAAAGAAGAAAATTCGTTGTACTCTCTCAACGCGATTGACATGAGTATTGTTAAAGGTATTCCAAATAACTGCAGAATAGTCTAACTTTGATCTAACAAACGAATTGTAAATTAACCTCAACGTATTAGGATCAGAAAAATCAGAAGAATTTCTTTTCAAAAATGCAAGCATTTTATAAGCTTTGGGATAATATAATCCACATGTGGTACAAAAGAAAACTACTAGTCGAAGACCACAGTGTAGATTTAGCAGTTTTAAATTTTTGATTGTTAATATTGAAATTTGATATAATAGGATTCAGAGATTTGCTATGTAAGATGTAAGTTATTTAACGTACACCATGCACCCAGATTATTCAAATCAACCTGTAATTTAAAAACATCTTGAAATGAGGTAATTTTACGAAATATTTTTAGATCATCCGCATACAAAGAAATTTAGATTTTTTAAAGCAATCTGAAATGTCATTAATAAACAAATTGAAAAGAAGTGGACCCTAAACACTGCCCTGCGGCACGCCAGTCATTTGAAAATAAGGCTTCGACTCAAAACCTTCAATAACAATCTTGATATAACAACCTTGATCTGACAACCAACAATAACAACCTTTTCTGATCCCTAATCCAAAATTAACCTATTCTTTCCAAAAATGCATTTTAGTGTATTTGCAGTTTTGGAATCCATTTTGCACTTTTTAATTTAGGTGTGCCAGATATTGCTGTTAAATGTGAAATATACTAATTACGTAAAAATAACGTTAACCTTAAAATAACGCAACGAGATAATTTAAAATAACGATCTTAAAATAACATAAAAATATAACTTTGATATAATTTTTATTAAAAATAAGAACACGTTATGAAAGAGGTAACAATCCCATGCCAAACATCAAACATTCATATAAACTAGTTTACTCACTACATGAGAACTAATATACATATGAGTTTGAAGTTAAAGATTATAACCATTGATCAAAAAATAAATTGAAAACTTGTTTGATGCGCAAGATCCACCTCTGGTGGATATTCAATACACGTTTTTTGTTTTTTTTTTCTCCTTTTTATTTTTTGTTTTGTCTATAAACAAAAACAGGGGCAGTAAACTAGACTGTACTTTGTATTTAATACAAGTTTCATATAATTTTTATTAAAAAATTATGTTTTTTTCGACCTTTAATTGTGCAATGAAAAACAACAAAAAATAAAAATGGGAAAAAAAACAAAAAAACCTGTATTGAATATCCACCATGGGTGGACCTTGCACATAACAAACAAGTTTTCAATTTTTTTTTTGAACAATGGTGATAATCTTTAACTTCGAGCTCATATATTAGTTCTCATGTAGTGAATAAACCAGTTTATATGAATGTTTGATGTTTGGCATGGGATTGTTACCTCTTTCAAAACGTGTTATGATGATGGGAACGTAGAAAATTCCGGAAATACATCTATCAACACATTCCTGAAAGGGTCAAATAATAAATTTGAAAACACAAAACTCTATAGATTATTTGTTATGACAATATCCAAATAAAGAAATATAGAGTATGGCCTCGAACGTGAATAATTTTCATTTTCATAAACATATAACTTAATATAGATCCTTAAATATCCTAACGAAATAACTATTTACAAAACACCGTTATCCAAAACCGCTAACCGAAGGAAACGGTTGCTAACCCTGCAATAAAAAAATTTCTATAAAAAGGAGTGAAAAATAAATGCCACCATGTTCCACATGGAATCAAGCTGGAAAATAAAATGGAAAAAACATTACAATCCCTCTTTTTATAGTTACGAGTATCAAACTACTTGCCTTTGTGTATGTAGTTTAGAGGCAATTTGTTGATTTGAACTTATTGTCACTTAAATTGTCTACTTGTCTGACTGTCTATTTAGTTTGCTTGTTCAAACTGTCTTGTTTCACTTGGTTTTTATGCGTTTAATTTTACAAGTGGTTTGTTTATCGCTATTTTTGAAGTTTTAATAAAATGTTAAGCTGTTATAAGGGTGGTTTTATGTAAAAAAATCAATTTCAAAGCGTTAAAGAAATAAAATCACTTAAAATAAAGCCAGTATTTTGAATTCATTTTAAATGATTGAAGAATATTTTTTATTTCTACAGAAGTTATTTAAACTCGATTTAATAACGAATTTTGCAACTATAAATTTATGTTTTTTTATGAACTATGAATGAATATTATTTAAACTTAAGAAAAATGGTCTTATACTCATTTCATAATAATTAATATCACTCATACGCACTGTTGGCACTAACTTTTAAATAAAGTTATAAGTTCTGTATAAACAACAACAAAGTTTTTTAATTTTAATAACTGTTACACTGTGCTTCAAATTTTAGGTCTTCCCGAATGAAATCAACTGGAAATGAAAATAGACTATCAGTGGACTATAATCACCAAAGGGTTTAAAAACTTAGTTCATATTGTCAATTTATAGCCTTTTGGAGTTGGGCTATTTTGAGGCACATTTTACGTTTATTTTTTTATTTATCCAATGGAGCAAATTAAACAATTGTTGTTAAAAATTGTAAGACTATAATATTGAAATTTATAAATTTTTAAATTTTTTGTGGTTTTAATTTCACTTTTTATTTTTTGCTGTACAAATTTCACAGCACTTTTGTTTCGATAAATTTTTTTTTGATTTTTTTTTTCATTTAAAAAAATACAAGAAAAAAAGCTTCGTAAAGAATTTTGTGGACAATAACGGACTATTTATTTATTTCAATTCAAAATAAAATTGAGCCCTCTATCGCATCTATAGGCATCCCTGCAAAAACACACCTTACCAAATAATGAGTCCAGTAATCTAAATTCGAATGTTTGGATGCATTACCAGTTTGTGTTATAATTCTAACTTTGTGTGTACACTCATAGAAGTAAACTGTAAAAATAGTAAAAAAAGCTACTAAAAATTACTTAAAAATTACATAACGGATAAAACTACTAAATTTAGCAGATTTTTTTGCTAAATATTAATAAAATAAGAACAGCAAACATAAATCAGTTAACTTTACAAAAATTTTGTTATATTCGATATGAATTTTTTCAAAACTGCACTTTATGGGGCGTTTTCCAAAAACAAGTAGGCGGTCTCCTCCAGAGTTAACAAAGGAATTTTTTTTCTATTTTCGGTTAAGGTTAACATACAAGTCTGGGCACTCTAAAGAAAAAAAAATTCCTCAGGATTTCAAAAATTATATTATTTTTAGGATCTATGATGCAAAACGCCCTCTACATCCGTTTGCAAATTTTGACTGTAGTGATTTTTTGAAAAGACTTACAAATACATCGAAATTACAACAAAATAATTTTTTTTGATAAAATCGCAAAATGGAAAAACTTTACTCAGCGAGACCGCTTAACTGCCTATCACATAGCCCGGTCGAACGCCAGTCACGCTGAAAAACTTTACTCAGTGATGCCTATCACACAGGCGTAACCTCATAAGTGCAGCCGAAAGCCGGTCACGCAGAAAAACTTGACTCCCCAAAGTCCGGCCGGATTTAATTTTGTTTTTAATTCCAGAGGGGTTTATATTTTTTATTTATTTTTTTTTTTGCGAACACCTTATAAAGTGCAGTTTTTGCCTGAATTTTAGTTAATTGAATAATTTGTATAATTAGCAAAAACTTTTACTAAACATTTGTAGACTAAAAATTGCAAACAAAAACTGTAATATTAACAAAATGTTTCCTCTATTTTCGAATTTAGTAGAATGCTAATAGCAGTTTATTCTGCTAAAATCAACAGAAATGTTTGCTAAAAAATTGTAGATTGCTGATTTCATAAGGGCAGACTTTTATTCGCTAAAAAAAAACCCAAAACCAATTCTAAAAATTTTACATATTTTAATGATTTTTTTTTGTATACTAACATTTAGTAAATGTTTTTGCTGATTTTAGTATATTGTTTTGTTACTTTCAATTAACTGAAAGTTAGCTCAAATATAACTAAATATTTGAAAATTCTACAGGTTTAATTTTGCTATTCTTATATTACTAATATTTAGTAAAAAGTTTAGCAGTTTTTTCTGCAAGCTCAGGTTTATTTCTATGAGTGTATGAGATATGCCAAAAGTAATGTGTTATGCATTACTGTTAGCCTTACGTAGGTATGAATTATAATGGGTTACCTATATGCATACAAGGTATAACAAGGAATAACAAGCCATTACCAGAATTAAAAAATAATGGGTCTAAAAATAGATTTTGAAAAAATTACGAATTAAAAAAATATGTTTTTAATTTTTTTTTAAAAACAGGCTACTGCTCTATACCCTGAGCCACCGACGCATATAATATCATAGTTCAAAACACAATTGAATATTTTTTCTACATGAATTTATTCAAGATATACCAAAACTAACACCTTACCCTTTACCTTACAAAAAGACGAATTATAATGAATCTAAAATAGATTTTTAGAAAATTGTTTTATCATTATATTTTGCCTGAAAATAATAAGATAAATAACCTATTTTAGTTCACCAATTATTTTTCGTATGTGAGTAATGCATAATAATTATATTTTCGGTAACCCATTATGTTATTATTTAAGGTAATGAAAAAATGTAATAAGTACTCATTACAAAGCAATGTATAAAATAATAAGTAGTCGTTACCATGTGTTTGCTGGGATATAGAGACAAATGTCGCAGATCTGATTTAAGTATACCATATTGTTCCTTGTGGAGGAGCCTTTCATTTAACCCGCTTTGCATTTTAAATTTGTTTTTTTATTATCTCGAGCAAATATAAAAGTTTTTTGAGTTTGAATTTTAACGTCTTTTTCAGACAATTGCAATTAATACTATAATTAATATGCAATTTTATTTAATTTAATTGTGAAAGGCGTGGTAGAGAAGAATCAGTGTATTTTCTAAAAATCATAACTACATCGCAAATTTTTCAATTTTTTCTTAATTATACTGCGCAGTTTCTGGTATTGAACCTTCGTCAGTGACCCTGTTTTTTTGAATTTTTTGAATAATGTAATATTTGTTATGTTTTTGTTTGTTCGATTGCGTCTGTATGAAATTTTTCTATGCAATCACTGACCGTGGTATAGATAAACTGATTTCTAATGCCACATGCACTCGCACTACACGTTAGACAGAGCGCTTTAGCCCTCTGAGCTATCGTCAGGTCGAGTTTTGTTGTGATTAAAACTAGTTTTATTCAATACACGGTGTTTTTGTTCTTGCAAACATAATCTCAGAAGTACAACAACAAAACAACAGTTCTATTTTTAGAAACTTACCTAACTCTAATGTCCACTGTTTTCCCATATGTTCTAAGTGATGCCAGATCTATGATATATTCTTTGTATATTCGATAGATGGCGCTTACGTAGTTAGGGAAGAATTGCCAGAGAGAAAAGTTTGATTTTTTTGTTTGAGTTTGAATTTTAACGTCTTTTTCAGACAATTGCAATTAATACTATAATTAATATGCAATTTTATTTAATGTAATTGTGAAAGGCGTGTTAGAGAAGAATTAGTGTATTTTCTAAAAATCATAACTACATTGCAAATTTTTCAATTTTTTCTGAATCAGACTGCGCAGTTTCTGGTATTGAACCTTCGTCAGTGACCCTGTTTTTTTGAATAATGTAATATTTGTTTTTTTTTTGACTTTTAATTTTTTGAACAAATATGAAAGTTATATTTTGACTATTATTTTTTTGAGGAAAAATAAAAGTTATTATTTTTTAACTCTTATTTTTAACAAAAGTCAAAATATTTTTTTTTTTTTTCAGAAATGTATTAAAATATTTTTTTTATTTTTTTATTTTGAAAAAGCTCATGACAAACTCATCAAAATGTAATGAATCTGAATAAAAATAACCTTCTTAGGAATTTTTAATTGGCATAAATTTAAAAACAAGAAGAGACTTTTTCTCTTAAAAAACACAAATCAAACAATAACTTTTATTTTTGCCAAAAAAAAAAATAAAAACCAAAAAAAAAAAAAATACAAAAAAATAGCATTTATTTTTTCTTAAAAATAAAATTAGAAAAAATTATACTACAGACGTGACATCTGGGATAGCCTCATATAGGTAGACTTCATTCACAACGCAAAACGGAAGAATTGGCTAAATTTTTTAATTTAAATAATCTCTTCGCCCCCTGGGACCATAATTTCTGCATATAGGAACCACCAAACAACTCTGCAAGAATGTCTGCAATGTCTTCAAGTACATTGACAAACTAATGAGCGAAATGTGGGCATTACAATGCGGATGAGTGGAGACTCTTCATGAATCATTAAAAACTATTCTCCAAGAATAGTTTCTAACTTGAAGGTATGAGCATTTCTTCTGGATACATTAAATACATTCGTTTTTTGTGTGATTGGGACTCCAGATATAAGGGAGAGATATGACCTAGAACTATTGAACAGCCTATATATGACCTAGAACAATATAGCGTTGTTTTTTTTTATACACTCATAATAATCTATGCATAAACATACGAAATTATTGTCAAAACCACAAAAACTTTCGTAAAATGTACAAATTTTCCTTTATTTTACCAAAAAATTGGTTATTTCAACATTTTTTCGTAATTTTACGCATGGATTATTATCAGTGTATGAAATATTAAGGGTCCGCCATCTAACTTTTTTTTCAACTAGTGCTTATTTCGTGAATGGTAACACTTTGCTCATGTCTGATTTGACAGATAATTAGTTTTATCCTTCCGCTGAACGAATATGGTTGTGTATACAGGTTTCAACAGGACGGCGCTACGTGCCACACAGCCGAAGCTACACTCGATGTTTTGCGCCCTGTTAATGAAGATCGCATTCTCAGCAGCAGAGCTGATGTCGTTTGGCCACCTCGGAGCTGCGGTTTGACACCGTTGGGCTATTATTTGTGGGGTGCCGTCAAAGATAAGTGTTACGCCAACAAGCCAGAGACAATTGACGCTTTAAAGGACAATATGCGTGAAGCCATTGGTGAAATACAGCTGCATACAATCGATAATGTGCTTAAAAATTGGACCGATCGTGTAGGCTACTGCATGGCCAGCCGACGCAGCCATTTGAATGAAATTGTTTTCCATTTTAAACCGGAATGATTGTACTTTCAAATAAAAAAAGAAATTTTAGAAAATATTCAGTAGTGTTTTTTTATAGCATTTTCAAAAAAAAAAAAGTTATTTGGCGAACCCTTTATAAAAAAAAGTCAGACTTAATTGTGAAATTTTTAAAAAATAGCCTTTAAAAAGTCATTCAGATATACATAGATCAAGCTAAATTTTTAAAAATATCCAAAAGTTAATAAAAACCGATACAAAATCACTCATTCTAAATTTTAACCTATCCTGTCTGGACCACTTTAATAAAACAACGAAAAAGAAAAATTTTACAACATAACTTTTGTACAGACAAATTAAGTAGTCGTTTATAATATTATTTTCATTCTAATGAAAAAATGCTCAGAAATAAGCCAACTTCAAGAGGCTACAAAAAAAATCAATACGAGCTAACTTCGCAAAACCCTTTAAGGGCTTTGATATCCAAATGGTCTATTTTCATTTTCCTTTGGACTCATGTGGGAATTTTTTTTCTTGTTGCACAGTGTTATTTATATTTAAAAACTACATTACTAAATGTCATAATAACTTAAGAATTAAGGCTTTTAATGCAGAGCTAGTCGTGTTGAATTGTAACTTCTGTAAACTAAATAAGTTAGAACTATACGTAGACAAGACTGTATAAACTATATTGTACCTGCATTACTGTGTTGACAAACTTAAGTTTTTCTTTCATTTTTATGAAAAAACAAAAAAAAAAAAACAGAAGAAATATTCTGCATTAAAAAATTTGTCAACATGTCAACAAAGTTTTAGGTTCCTTTATTGTAACAGAAAAACAGTTTTGATGGAAATTTAAATTTAAACAAATATTAAAAAAAGTATAATGTAAAAATTGCTTTTATTTATTTTACAAGAGACCCCAAAAAATAAAAATAATTTCCTCTCATTGTAAAAACATTGCATAAATTAAGTGTGAATGTATCACACACTCTATAATGAATTGTTATTTTTGTCCACAGTTTGTTTGTGTGTAGGGGTTTTGTCCTGGGAATTTCTACTATAGGATTTCCGCTCTTTTTCAGTCCCGCAATCTAGGTAATTTAGTGCGGGATTCCCCGGTATTGTTTTTTTTTATTCACAGAATTATTAGCAAATATTTATAAAAATATTTGGATATTTTATTTGAAACTGAAACATCAGTATTTAATTTTTTTAAATAATTGTAAATAAAAAAATAAAATTAAAGAAAAATGTTTAAAACATACTTTAATTGACATTATTTGTGGTCAATGCTAATGCCAAATAATATTACCATTCCAATGCCAATGAATTTTTTTTAAATGTCATTGATTAGGCCAATCTGATGGTAATGATTAAAAATAATTGTTTATAAAAAATGTTTTGTTTTGAAAAAACGATCCATTTTAAAAACTAAAGTCCTAACTATAAAAGTATGCGCTATTTTATGCAAGTTTTATCACGTATACACTTTTTTTTTTTTTTTTTTTTTTTTAAGAAATGTTGAGGTTAAGAAGAAAAATAAACGTTTTTCTCTAAAAACTATAAACACTATTCATTTTTAAATCAGACTAGACTAGCTTCTGCCTTTTTATGGACTGGCTCATCAGTGATTTTCTATTTAAATTGTATTATTATTTGTGTCTTATAATTGTCGGATTGTCTCTATATGATACATTTTTCAACAACCTGCGTCTGTAAGAATCAAACCTACTCTCATCTTACAATACAAACGTAACAATACCAAGTCATGACCGTTTAGCGATCACACCTAAGTATGGCCTCGAATCTAATGTAGCTAAAGTGCAGTTTTCTTTCCTATTAGCTTTTTCTGTTATTGTATACAAACAGTTACACTAATCAATTATAACTGTCTGTTAAGGGCATTGGCATTGATCAATGGCAATAAAATAAATTTAGTTTTCATTGTTTTAAGCAATTAATTGGTCCATTCAATTAACTAATCCCAAGTATGGTTTAAAAAAAAATAAGTTAAAATTTTTTCTTTAAATATTTTGAACTCTAAATCTGTAAACATTTTTGTAATTTTAATTGATATCTCTTAAATTTATTTACTTTAAAAAAAACGGTTCTGTCCGATCTGGAAAAAAATAACCTTTTTAAATCTTAACAAAATTGGCTATCGTATGAAACGATAACCAATTTAATTTAAAATTTTTTTTTTCAATTTTTGGTGATGTTCCAAATTTAAAAGTGTGTTTTTTCGAAAAAAAAATATTGACTTTAAAAATTCATAAAAACTCGAAAAAAAAATTAAAAAAAGCTCGTGTCATACGATAGCGAATCAAGTCTAAAAAAATACAAAATAAAAAGTAAAGTAAGTAGGAATGAAATAACAACCACTAAAAGTCAGGTAGCAAGTAAAACAAGTATATACCAGCTGCCGTACGAGGCAGCGCTAAAAATAAAAATGCGCTCTCACTAATCCGGCTGTAACTTTTGAACCCGTAGGAATTTTTCCATGAAATTTTTTTTCTTAGAATCTTAAGAATATTTACTAAAATACAAAATTATAAAAAAGTCGATTTCAAAAAACATGACATTGGCCCCCTTAAAACTTGCACACACAAAAATTAAAATTTTAAAACTTAAAACTTGTGTAAAACTTAAACGAAAAAAAAAATACAGAAAAGGGTCCTAAATTTTTTTAAAAATTTGATTTTGCCTGAAACCCGATAGCGTAATTTTCCCACATAACCTGCTAAAAGAGGAATTCTTCTAGATGAACCAAGACACCAAGAACAAAAGACAGTACGAAAATCTGGATGATTGGATATGGTCGTACCTTAAAAGAATTCCGAAAATATTCTTCCAGAATTCCTATTATTAGTTTTTTAAATAAAGTTGGTATTTGGCGAATCTTGTGTTGTGCTATGGCGTGTTTCGGATTGACAAATTTATTTTTATAATAAAAGTCGAATTTTTTAAGCACGCGGGAAATTCCGTGAACCCGGGAAATTCAAAAAATATTCCCGTTATCCCGGGGAGTGAAGAAGTCTGTTAAAATAAAAAAACCCTATTTGTATGCAAAAAAACCAAAACTATATGAGTTATATCAAAAATTTTCCACACCTTTTGTAATGCCTTTTATTTTTCAAATGACATAAATGATGTAAAGTGCTAGGTAGGATATACTTAAAAACTAATTTCACGTTGAAAAGTCTTCACCTAAAGAATTAAAGTAGGAAAATTAAAAAAATTACTTCAGTTATTTAATTTTTTTTGTTCATAGTTTTTTACGTTCAAATCCATACCAATACTATATGGAGTCGCTACACTCATACCAATAAGTCTGTAGAAATAACAGAAAACACACACAGAAAACTAAAGTTAAAACCAAATTGAAATGTGTATTTTAGTGGATAAAACAAAAATATTCGGTTAGTACAACCATATTCAAATAGTGTTGATGCTGCAACTGAAATTCAATTGCATCGACCGAATGTGGTTACTAAAAATTATTTAAAAATTACGTTGCAGGAAAAATCAGGAACAAAAACTGTAAAGTCTACTAAATTTTAGTTAAATTTTTAGTTGTTTGCATAAAAACTAAACGCCATCTATTTGTGAAAATTTTTATTATAAATAATAAGACAAATAAAGTAAAGCTCTATATTTATAAGATAAATAAAATACAGTGTTGTATCTGCCTTTTATTTGTATTTATTATTTCCTTTGTTCCTTTTATTTGTATATCGGAATGCTATATATCAAAGACTTAAGCGTAACGTAAAAAATTTTAAATAATTGAAAAATAAGTAAAAATTTAATTAAGGCTTTCCCAAAGCTTTCAATATCTATTCATAGTTCAAAAAAATATTTTTTTAAATCATTTTATTAATTTTTTTTAACTTTATGAATTATTTCTTAAAAAGAAAAACCATTACTTCTTCAAAAAGAAATCTTTCCCTTTTTTACTTTTTTTAAAAAACTCTTGCATATTTTTTATGTTTTTATTTTAGTTTCTAAATGTTTTTCTAATCTGAAGTGTTCACTTCACTTTTCTATTTTATAATGGAATAATATAAAGAACTACTCAAATACTGAAACGCAAGCATCGCATTACAACGACCTCTGCTGGGTGTGATTATCAAAATAATATTTTTAGAATTTAGTAAATTCACCAAAAAAAAAAAAAAACTAGCTAAAAGTTTCGTGTTTCATCAAGACAAAATAGCAAAATTTTTAACAAAAATCACAATTTAACTAAAAGCTAGTTAAAAACATGTAAAGTCTTATAACTATCGGCTTTACTAATATATCTACTAACTTTTTTCTATGAGTATATCCTTGGGAGATACATTCACTAAAATAGTTAAAAACATGCAAAGTTTTATTACTATCGGCTTTAGTAATCTATCTACTAACTTTTTTCTATAAGTGTAGACCTGGTAGATACATTCACTTAAATAGTAATTTTCATATAAAGAGTGGAAACGAGAAAATTACCATTTTCAAATGAGGATTATGCAAAAGCTATAATCGCAAAAGATGAAATTTAATATTTTCGCAAATCCATGGAGTTGCTAAAAGGGAGTATTTCAATTAGTAAAAGTTGTGAAGTGTCCTTTAAATATACAATAAGACCGACGTTTAGTTCGAAATTAAACTAACTCCTGAAGGTTTTTATGCATTGTTTGTTTTATAAATGCCTTGTAGAAAATATTTACATCAGGAATACAACTTTTAGCATTTTATTAAATAAAAATTCTCCCAAAACATCTGCAAAGGCGGTCACAGTAGTTTGAAAAAAATTACTTTGGTGAAAAGCAGCAATCTTATAAAACATATGTTTTCAGTTTCAAGGCGCCACGTTGTTTGTTTTTTTTTTTTTGGAGCCGTCAAAAATAAACTATCTCAGTGAATTTATAAAAATTAAAAAAATTGGTCACCGTTATGTAAATTATGGCCTTCGTTTGAAAGGCAAATATTAAAGCCGAGCTAGATTTTAATCGGGGAGAGTCTGATCCGTTTAAGTGATGAAAAAAAATCAATGAATTAAAGTTCAAATTGCTTCATCACGCACCTTATTCGTCAGATTTAGCCCCCTGGGATTATTCTCCAATTCCAAACTTGAAAAAATGGCTCGGTATTTAAAGATTTGCCAACAATGAAAAGACGGAGTCTGCGGTTGATGGCTATTTTAAGGAGCTAGACAGTTCTTAAATATTAAATTTTATATAAATACCTTTTTTATTAATAATATTTAATATTTAACAGTTTTCTGAATTAATCAAACTTCTTTTGTTTTTTGTCTTCAATTCATAGTGTGAAACGCGACGTTACCTAGCGTAATGTGACATAAATTTAAGATAAGCTAATGTTAGCAATTATTAAAAAAAAAAAATTTTTCATTATTTATAAAATTAAAAAACATTATAAATTATGATGCGAACAAGATTATTCAAGTTCAAGATCATTTATCTTGTGTTAACCAAAAAACCGTGCAATGTTTATTAATTAAAAATTTCTTCGCTAGCTAACTTAATTCATACTTTATCTACTGACAAAGGACCAATCTAGAAGGGGTTGACGATTTACCCAAATTGTAATTTTTGAAGGAAGAAAGATCAACGTTTTATCCGCTTTGTTTTATTTACTTGATGAGAAGTGAAAAACAAAAAGAATTGTATTAATTTAAATCAAAAACTTAACATTTTTAACTAATAAACATTGTTTGTGTAAATGCTAGAATTTCCAGTCATAATCTCATCAAGTAAATAAAACAATGCGGATAAAGCGTGGATATTTTTTCTTCAAAAATTATAATTTGGGTAAATCTTCGAAATGAAACAAGTAAGGACCTGTCAGTATTAAATTTGTTTTTTGTTTAACAAAAAATTTGCTTTTGTTTAACAAAGACAAATGATTTTGAACTTAAATAATCCTGCTCACATCATAATTTATGATAAAAGATCGAAAAATAAACGTTTGGTTTAATTTTTTTAAATTTGAAAGTAAAATGTTTAAACATTATACATTTTATGTGGTGACTTAATTTTGGATTATTGTAATGGATAGCAAGTAAAGTAAAGTAATTCAATTACTCAGGCTAACAAGTTTTCAGACCTTGATACTTTTCTAAATTGTTGATGTGCGCTGAATTCAAACAGAGGGGACTTTCAGATGCTATAAAAAGTTTTGTGAATAAAGGCTAATTCGTTATTACACCTAACATCCCGAATGTAGTGAAAACCAGGGATTTTGTAATCTTTTGGTTAAGGTATATCGAATGTGTGATGTGATGGATCATCATACCTTTTGAAAATCATAATCTAATTCCAGTTGTCTTGACTTTTTTTATATTTTGGTTGCCTGAATTATTAGTAGAAAATATGAAATACCGTCGTCAACTATGAATGCCATACGTATATGACATTCATATCTGATATCTAATTTTAAATAACAATATTTTACTGCTCAAAGGTAAAATATTTTTCAGGTGACGTGACGTGACAAATTTTGAAATTTTATAAAAAAATTTAACTCTACCTTATGTCCCAGTTTTTTTATTAATAAAATTGTCACAATAAACTTGATTTAAATTAAAAGGTTTAAGCAATTGCTACCGGCAGTGCAGAAATAATGAGAATAAATAGTGTTTTGCGTTGACGAACGTGACATTAGAGTTTAATGAAATCAAAAGTTTCCGTTTTTTGGAGTTAATTGTAGTTGTAGCAAATATTTTGTTATAGGAGTTTACTTGCATCGTCGCTTTTAAAGAAGTAAACATTTAACAGAAAATGTTACTGAAAGTGAAATAAACGTCCACCAAAAACCTGAAAGCAACTTCACAGTTCGTTTTTTCATAATGGCAACAAAGTTACGCTTGGACTTTTTATTTAAACAAAATATAAGTATATTTCTCTAATAATACGAATCAGAAGGAATTATTTATCCACTTTTAATTTTTCAGTCAGGGTTGACTCTTTTATAGAAATGTCCAAATTAATTTTTTTTTCCGCATTTACAATTGTATTTGAAATTAGCTAGCGTATTGCGTATTGTACTGAGTTGTGTAGTAAACAGCAGCTTAACATTTTTAAACGCAAACATTTTATGAACTTTTTAAAAATTGTGCATAATTTTTTTTTAGCAATTTTTTATAAAAAAAAACATGGCCTAAGAACATAGTTGGGTATCTAGAGTGAATCTTCATGACACACTAAATTGAAAAAATGCTAAAAAAAATATATTTATTTCAATCCACAACATTTTGCTTTCTGACAACTAATACGCTGTATCACTTTCGTCAAAAAAATTTCAATGAGCTTAATATTAAAATCGAAAAGGTATCAAAAATGTTTTAGGACTTTAAAGATTAGGGCGCAAACAATATTTTTGTAATCGCAAATATCATCCTTAAACAAAATTTAAAATTTTTGCGAAATAAAAAGTATTTAACATGATTTCCTGCAAACAAAGTAATCGGGGTTTTCTTTTTAAGTAATACTATATACCAAAATATTTTTTGAGAGTATTTTTTAATTTTTTGTTGGTGTAAATAATGTTTTGACAGCTGATAAGCAAGATGAAATCTAAAGATTCATGCACATCGAATTAAAACGAAGCTATAACTGTAATTTTAATATTTTTAGTTTGCTTGAAACTTAAAGCCGCCATAATTGCGCCAGTAAAGATAAAGGATTAAACATCGCTCACATACATAAAGTGTCATTTATGTCATGCAAAAAATAATTTTGAAAATATTTTGCCTCAAAAGTGTCGAAAATCTTTGTAATGCTCCATATTAACAAATAAACCATTAATGAAAATTTATTTTTTATGTAGTTTTTCCTCCTTTTTGAATTTAATTACCACAAAAAAAATATTGAGACAAATATTAAAAACAAAACTATTGTACGTTAAAGCTACAATACGATATGAATTAAAAAACAAACGCATTATAATAATTTTTTTTGTTTAATTAATCATACAAATGAAACAAAAACCCAATGTTAAACCCATATTGATTACAAACTCATATCATACATTTTTTGTTTGTTTTTCGTTAAAACAAAAGTCCTATTATGTTAAAGCATTTTCTGGTTACAACAATAATAACAATGCGTGCATGAGCATGCATGCATTCATTCACATTTTAATATATATATAAATATACTTGATATTGAAAACCTATAAATAATGATGAACAAATAAATTTTCATTGAAATTCGATGTATGTAAGCAGCAGCATCAACATCAGAAGCAAATAATACTCTTGTTACACATGCTGTTGAAGAAGTATGCACATAGAAATAATAATACTCATGATCAGGGCAGCGACTCTCATGCATTACAACATCGAAAATATGCGCTTACAATATGCAGTCAAAAATCCAAAATATGCGCTTAAAATGTGCAGTAAAAAACCCAAAATATGCGCTTAGAATGTGTAAATAAAAAAAAATATGCACTAAAAACCAAAAAATATGCACTAAAAATCCAAAAACATGCACTAAATATTAACAAAATATGCACTTAACACTCATAATAATCCATGCTTACAATATACAAATATATTTTTCGTAAATTTTTTTTCGTAGAATGTACAAACATTTTGTTTATATTACAAAACTTTTGTATAAAACAAATTATATTAATTTACAAATTTCGTAAAAAATACAAACATGATTTCGTAATATTTTTTTAGTACATTGTACAAAAATTTGTAATGTTACAAATATTACATATGGATGTTGATGTGGTTAGAGGTCGGATTTGCAATCAGAAGGTTGCGAGTTCAACTCCTGGCCAGGACAATTTTTTTTTTTTTTTTTTTTTTTAGTTTTTATATTTTTTTGTTTATTAATGTTTTTTAAATTTCTATGTTTTATTTTTTTATTTTATTATTACTATTTTTGTCTTTTGATATAAATGGATATTTTGTATTTTGTTTAATAAAGAGGATCCTAAAACAAGTTAAAGAGGACCCGAAAACACTACTTCCACTTTATTTGCCGGGTTTAGTATGAAATTCAATAAAACAAATATTTAAAAAGATAAAATATTTAATAATAAAATGCAATTAGTTTGAAATTGTTATTTAAGTTTTTTATTATGATTATTTTATTATTATTTTATTATTTTTTTATTTTGTTTTTTAATATATTATTTGATATATTTATAAAAAAATTATATTATTTTATTCAGTTCAATAAACATAATAAAAATATTTAATTGCCATTTTACCTTTTTTATTAAATATTTGTAGCATATTTTTCTAGTTTCCATAAAAATTTCATAATATTTTCGACTTAAGTTCCTTTTTAGTTTGTTGTATTGCATCAGCTTCTTTGGTGCAAATGGTAGAGGGGTCTACTTCAACACAGAAGGACGTCACTGAAATCGTGAGTTCGAATCTGGTGTGGCACCATTACATTTTTTTTTTAATTTTAAAATAAACCCGTAAGGTATGCACCACATTTTTATTTAAAAAAAGTTTTTACAAAACTTTACGAAATGTGATTTGTATATTCTACAAATTTTTTCGTAATGTCAAAATAACCAAAACTTTCGTAAAATGAACAACGGTTTTCGTGTATTTTACCTATAGATTATTATGAGTGAGTTTTGTTGATTTTTAAAAATCGTTTTATTACTCGAGAGCGTTGGTTTAAAAATTAAATACAATACAAATGTCTAGAATTAAATCTTACACACAGACAACAGTTTCGTATATGCAACCGAATTTTTTGCCAACCAAATTTTTGTGGTTCCACTTACCATCACTATTATTAAATTTTAATACTATTGTAGCAACCGACATTTATTTACAAATTTCGAATTTGTATTGTAACAATTGAATATTTTATGTTTATGGACTATAAAATTCTATAAATAGATTCACATGCGTTCAACAAAATTTATTTTATTAATAAAAAAAAATTATGTGCCTCGAACTGGGCTCGAACCGACGATCTTCCGTTTGTCAGGCAAGTTCTTTAACTCTATCCTAAACCCAATTTAAATATGCTTTTTTTAAATATTAGCCCTGAATATTTTCTAGTATAAAATTTAAATATTTGTCTGAAAATAGATTTGTATGTACAACAGAAATTCGGTTGCTGATCTATTTTATTAGAGTTACCAAAACTATAAAAAAAATTTATATTATTTTAAAAAATTTATATTTAATAAAATATTCTTCTCGGCGAACTCCGGATCGAACCGGCGACCTTCTGTTTGTCAGGCAATTACTTTACCTCTAGCCTAAACTCAATTTGAATTTGTATTTTCAAATTTCTACCTTGAATATTTTTTTTCTTTCAAGTTTAAGTATTAATGTCTAAAAATAGATTTGTATATACAACAGAAATTGGGTTGCTAATCTTAATATTTTATTAGAGTTACCAAAACTATTAAAAAACTTTATATTATTTTAAAATTGGTAACGAAAACTTTAATTTTAAATAGAGTTATCCATATTTGCAGGGGAAACTAATATTCGATTTTAACTGCAAATATTTTATTCAAGGGATAAAATCTCCGAAAAGTGGTTGGTTGTTGGTATTAAAGGTAATGTAGAAGATAATGTTTTTTCAATATTGATTATCAAAACCAATAGTTTGAATGATGTGACTGTGTTTTGGCTAATTTTATATATATTCTGTTTCCAATAAAGTTTAATTATTCTGATGATGAATTTTAAGTACTTACAATTAAAATTATTGAATAATGAAAATGAAAATTATTCAAGTTCGAGGCCATACTCTATATTTCTTCATTAGGATATTGTCCTAACAAATAATCTATAGAGTTTTTTGTTTTCAAATTTATTATTTGACCCTTTCAGGAATGTGTTGATAGATCTATTTCGGGAATTTTCTAGGTTCCCATCATCAGAACACGTTTTGAAAGCGGTAACAATCCCATGCCAAACATCAAACATTCATATGAACTAGTTTACTCACTACATGAGAACTACTATACATATGAGTTTGAAGTTAAAGATTATAACCATTGATCAAAAAATAAATTGAAAACTTGTTTGATGTGCAAGATCCACCTCTGGTGAATATTCAATACACGTTTTTTTGTTTTGCTCTCCTTTTTATATTTTGTTTAGTTTGTAAAAAACATAATTAGTCGAAAATAACATAATTTTTATTTTTAATAAAAATTATAACAAAATTATTGAATAATGTTGAAATTGTGTTGGTTACAACTTCCAACCAATTTATTCTCTGTGTGTAATTTTAATTTTTACAAAATATGCAAAAATAATTTGTTAAATTAAAAATATACAACAAAAAATGTCAAAATATGCATCAAAACGTGAATTTTGCGAAATATGCAAAAATATGCATTTATAGCAAAATATGCAAAAACAAATCGATGCCAATTTGTTGCAAATTCTTTGATTCATAAAATTGTTTGGGCAAAATCGATTTTGGACTACTGACTACAAACATGTATATGCATGAAAGTCGCTGTCCTGCTCATGATACATTAATCACTAGTTTAACAAGGTATCGGCAGTCCAAAGTCCATAAGTTTCAGATATTATAGAAATGTTACTTCTGTTATGCGAAATAACTTCAACCAATACAAAAAATCCAAGAAAATTTCAGATTAGCATTTTTTGCTCGGCTAATAAAATGCATTACATATCCCAGGTGACACGCAAAACTGTTCCCAAGTTGTCATTGGATGGTCCTTGGTCGCACTTTTTATATAATATTGGCGGGCCATTTTATCACAACATTGACATAATAGGACGTTAATTGACATATTTAAGACACCTTGTGACGAATGGGATGATGTGTCTCAAAAAAGAGACTTTTAAATAAATTTAACAAACTAAAAATTTAAAAAAATTTAAATTTCGTCAGAACGTTCTACTAACAAGACAAACGCTTTACAGTATGTGTCAATATTGTCCACGGATGTTGTCTAGCTAAAATCAAGTTTATATTTTCTGCATGTGTGTTTAGATACAAAAAAAATAATAAAACAAAATATGCAACACAAAAAAATGTGTTGTCGAAGCTTTTTTTTGATATTCGTAACTGTTCGTCTTTTATGCGACGTTTTCGAAGAGCCTTTTAACTTATATTTCAAATATTTTAAATACATGGTAGCCCTAACACGCTACATAGGCATTATAGGTATCAAAATTTTTTTTTTTGAGTACTTGCCATTATTATTTATATTTATATAACCACTTGTATGAAAATGCTTTTCTATGCTGGGTAATAAAGGGATACACTTTTTTTTTAACAAAGTTTACTTTTGATCTAAGTGCTACCTACCTTCCGCTAAACATATAATCTACAAAATTTACATATAGACGTAAAACAATAAAAGCAATCTTTAAAATCTAGGAATGGATACTTTGATGTTTTTCGATGTCTACAATTAGAGTTTCTGCATTAAAACCGAAATCCAAGAAAAAAAAATGTTTTGTCGACTTGTGTTATTGAATATCTCGTACTATTTGGAATTAATTCTATATTTTTTTTTTTTTTTTTAATCGTCACAACAAAGTTGGTGCTGTTTCATAAAATAAAGAGTTGTTATTGTGCTATTGTCTAAAACTAATATTGCAAATATCCCTGCCAAATTTGGTTTGGTTAATTCATAAAAAGGCATTTTTTGTGAATTTTTTGTGACGACACAGTTAAAATCTCTTTATTAAAACTAACAGGACATTAAAGCATGACATTTGAAGAATGTTGTATACAATTTTCACGAAGAAATATTAAAAAACACGACAATGGCAGCAATTATTTGGAAGTGTCTCAAAAAAAAGTAGAACTGCGGTGCCCCTCATAACTTGGAGCTGGGTCATCTGAAATCAAAAAATCAAAGTTCATTCGTTAGATAATAGTTTTGCCCAGGTAACTCTGGAAGGGTTTTTCGAAATTTTAATTTTTCACATTTTTGGAACACTTTAATGGGAAAAACGCGATTTTTAGTTAAAAAAATCGGCCAATTTGTTATTGTAAAATAAAAATTATTAGCAAATTTGAATAAACTCAATAGCCTCGTAAATTATGTACAGAAATAGTGTACAAAATTTCAAAAGGATCGGTGCAGTAGTTTTAAAGTTATGAGGGGCACCGACTTTGAAAACGTGAGTTGTGGGAAAACGCTTTACAGTTTTAAACACTAAAAAATCTGGTATTAAACGTTTATAAGCAAATTTTATCGGCTTACCTCACACTGAATCATCAATGCCAGGCCCATAAAGGATGTTGCCATCATCCATGATGTATAAAGCACCTTTTTGCTCCTGTCTACGACGAATCCTGTTAAATCCAAGGCCTTCTTTCTTAGTCGAATGAAAATTTACTTTTCCATCACATTTCACACACTTCACTAGCGTAGCGATTGTTGAAAAAACTAATAAAAATTCAATTATTCTATAATGTTTTTCAGGATCCTCCGTAACTTGATTTTCAATGGTCACTTTAATTTTTTTTAGCTGACGCGGTACTTGTTGAAACGCCTTCGTTTTTACATTTTTGCGGAGGTATAATTTTTCTAGGTCGATATAATCTTGAACCAGCTGATTGTCTATCAGATCTTGTAATATTTTTTAGGCATTTTAGTAATAATTTAACACAAAACTTAATGAAAACGGAGCTAAATGATGCGAAAATAGAAACGCACATGTACGTCTGCTCTATAGAATATTTACTGTGCACCCCGGTAGGCTAGTTAGGCTTATCAGTGCGGTTCGATTCCCACCAGAGGCACTGATCTGTTTTCGCTACAACGCGCAGAAGGCCATAGTAGCTAGTGCTCGGTTAGGTTAATAGTATGTAATTTGTAATTACATGATTATTAATTAATAAAATAAAAAACAAAAGGAATATTTACTGCTACACTAAATTTATACTCTACACCAACATACTTGACATAAAAATACTCGCAACTTCCTCCAATCGCTCCAATCGACTTGAAATTTTAACACAATATTTTTAACATACTAAACATTTATTTAAAATAATAAAAAAAAATGCAAAAAAAAAATTAAATACCTTAACCCAAAGTGTGCAAAATTTCTTCACGTCTTTTTGTTCCATGGCGTCAGTACGAAATACTATTCGAATGACAGACTTGAAAATTATGTCAAATAACGGTATATGTCTTGTCAACAACATATGTAAATGGTTTAAAATTTCATACACTGGGGGCGCTGTAACAACGTTATGACTGCGTCCAGATTATAACAGGGCCATTCTTTATTTGTTTGTCCACAACTTTTCATCGTCATATTTCCCGGAAACTTTGCCCAAATAAACAGTTATATTTTATAATAAAACAGTGTTTAGATTAATTTGAAACTTATGACATATTAACGTATTTTTTCAATCTTTTTTTCCAGGTATGTTTAAAAAAATAGCAATATCTACATTAAATTTATGTAAGTATGTAATGTGTAATATGTTAAAATAGTCCTTAGTGTAAGTTTTTTTGTGATTAAGTTTTAAAACAAAAGTTGAAAAGCTTATTGATCTACAATAAATAAACAACAAGAGGCGACATATGATGAATTTTCCCTACGTAAATGTCCTTACACTACAAGGAACGGTAAATGATATGATTGTCTATTTGTTGTAAGAGGATTAATTAAATTCATGTATAATGTGTGTATACACTTTATATACAAATATAAAGCTCTTTACCTCTTTATATTCATGTTTTATTATAATTATTCAAAAGATTAAATTTTATTCACAAAATTAAATAATAACATAAAAGCAATCAAAAACTAATTGTAAGACATAAAAGTTCATATAAAAAAGGGACTTGAAAATAATAGCAATGGTACCCTTTTTTGTTCATTTTATTTTTCATTGTGTAAATATATTGCTCATACACACACAAAAAAAGTAATTTCTCTTTTTTTTATATATTTTTGTTTACCTTTTGACCTCAAAAATAGTTCATATGCAAAATAATTGAACCCTAGATGGTACTACAACATACATAGTTATAACTTTATGCAATTGTATATAAATGTATATACTATATTTCGACACACACAAACAGTAGTAAGTAGAATACCCAGCAAATACCCAGGGTTTGTTAAGCACTTTAAGTTGGATTAGCGGTTTGGCATAGATTTTAACCCTTTTTTACCATGTCCGTGGCCAAAGTGCAAAATTGAGTTCAGTCATATTTGAAGAAACATGTAATGGGTCGATTATCGATAGCAACCAAATTCAGTTGAGTTGTCAGCTGCCAACACAACTTTGTTTTTTTTTTTTTAATTTTTACTACATACATATGTGGTTAATTTTTACTACAATTGTGTTTCATTTTTTTAACAGTAAAAAACCAATGACAATGTTAGTTGAATTTACTGAAATGTATGCCGTCTTTTTGGCAAGTCAAATTTCATATGTTTTTAACTACATTTGCCCTAAAATTGGACTCTAATGTGCCAATTTATGGGGACATATTGTACGTCATTGGAAAGATATTTGAAAGAGCTTTTATACGATATACATATTGTCGGGATCGGAAACGTACTTTTTGACAGAATTAAAAAAAAATCTTTTCCAACTTTAAAGCCTTGCACAGCCGTAAGGGGTAAAAAAATATTTTTTTTAAATCAGATCAAAAAGCACTACTTAGGGTAAAAAATATAAATCGGGGCTATGCCACTAAACTCAACTTGTTCCAAAAACTACAGCAAGTTGTCAATATAACCTCTATTTGGCAACTGAAATATGGCAACTGGTAACTGACAGTAATAAATATTTAGGTTCGGTTGCTATCCATAATCGACCCATAAATTAAATTTTAGGATACTTGGGAAATAATTTTAGGCATGCCGTCAATTTTCAAAATTTTTGTTCCTTCTTGTCGGAATTTCCAAAAACCCGTCTAAACGGATGTCTACGCGGAATTAGTTTGGTTTGGCCACACCATCAACTGGCAGACATTTCCTGTTTTTTCCCTAGCCGTTGGAATTTCTTAAACTCCCGCTCATACAAATATGTACCCATAATTTGGATCACACATGCTAAATTTCAAGTTCCTCGTTTAAGTGGTTTGACCAAGCCGTCTTGAATTTTCAAGAATTTTTAAAAATCACGTTTATGCAGTTCCTCCCTTTAGTGGGTCGGACAGGCTACCAGGGGGAGACTTTCGCCATTATGCCCCTAACTGTAGGAATTTCCAAATTTCCCTCTATACTCCTGATTTGGAACCAACACACCAAATTTCATGTTTCGCGCTTTAGTGGTTTGGTCTGGACGCCAATAAGAGAGCTTTCCCATTGTTGACCCCTATTTTTAAAACGCTATTGGCCAAAAATTCAAAAAGTATCATATCAGTGAGTAAGATCATGTACAAAGGAACATATACTATGAATTTCAAGTTTTTGGCCAAAGGGGTTTGACAGTTCCAAAAGAGCTTTATAAAAATACCGTCTTTATAAATGTCTACTTCTGGAATGGTCCCCACATACCAAATTTAAAGTTCCTCCTTTAGTGGATGAATGTTCTTTTCTCCTTTTTGTCCCCTACCCGCTGAAGTTTCCAAAAAGCTTTTATATACAAAAGTCTATTCGGGATTCGGTACCCACAAACCAAATTTCAACAAATGTAATTTCGTATATAACTTTTTTAACTCGGGTATATAAAATTTAATTAACAAATATGGTAACAGAAAATTCAGTCAAATCAATATTTTTTTAAAAAGATATGGAACTTCTTTATATCCAAGGATGACAATATCAAATTAAAATTACGGGCTTTAAAAGTAGCTGCTTCTGTTCATTAATTGGCAAAGGTTTTAACCCAGAAAAATCAGACTTAACCACATAATTAAAAGAGTAAGTAGCGCACAAAGGGATTCACTAGTTACCAGATTATTTACTCGCTAGATTACTTTTGTTCGCGATGACCCAAAATGCATGGGTGGTCATTACCAGCTCGCTTACAAAAAAATTGAGAATAATGAATTACTTATAGTGAAAAATAAGTAATTACATTTATATTAGGAATAAGTGGTTACTGACAATGCTAGCATAAGTGGTTACCAAGGAGTTACAAAATAAGTGGTTGTATTTAAGATATTTTTTTTTAAGATATATTTAAAAAAAGTTTTTAATAACTTCAGCTTAGAAAATTGTTTTAAAACAAATTAATACAATATTAGATTAAAAAATATGAAATCGATACTTATGTAACCGATTGCCAGTAACTAATTGTTTTGCAATTTCATACGAGTATAACTACATCGATAACTGAGTATCAGTTAGCCATTATTTTATATTTCAAAGTAATGGAATAGGTAATGACCTAGCATTGTTTGGTATTCCATGACCTGTCATTACCATGTTTTTGACCTATCATAATGACCTGTCATTATCATGTTTTTACTGGGAAATTTGAAACGATATTTCATCGGGTACGAAATTTTTAGCCGTTACTTTATCCACCCTTGTGTTAAGGCCCTTATTGTATAAAAATAACTTCAACGGTTTTTAAGATGTAACGGTAACGGTTCTATAATCGCGTACGGATTTTTAGTCGGAACTGTTTTTTTAGAGGCAACAGTATATTTTTCATTTAAACACGATTAAGATCTACCAGAGATAAGTTTATTCCAATAAAATCGTCGCTGGGTTGCTTTTCTATCCGTTTGCGTTTTCATTTTTATGTTTGCCCTTGGCTGAGTTTATTTACCATAGTCGTTGCACTATTGATTGCCCTACAAAAGAATGAAAACAAAAATCTAAAAAAAAGTATAATGTTAAAAAATATCCGTAGTAAAATATTTAATTTTTGTTTTATAAAGTTCAATAAAAAGGAAATTTACTGACTAAGCAAAAGATACCATAAAAGAATATACTTTGATCTTAAAAAAATTGTTATTAAATCGTTTTATGATTTATTTGTTTGAGGTTGAATATGTACATAAATTATGATGCAAATAAAATGCGTATGAGTCATTAAAAATTCACTGGGTATAAGTGATATAATAAATATAATTGATATTTAAATTACTGCGGAACTAATATTAAAAAATAGCTATTGCATGTCCACTAGATTTAAGTTAAATATATATCCTTCATTGCATGATAGATCGGTCAAAATCTGACCGAGGGTCACTTAAATTCCTAACGTTTTATACACGTATTCTCTAGGACGTCTATTAGTCACTACCATTTTGAATATTTACAAATTTTGTAAATTGCCGTTTTAATTGTCGATTTTCAATTAAAAAAAAAACAAAAAAATTTTAAAAGTAGTAAACTTTTAAAAGTCATACTTCCTAAAGTAGGTGGATTATTTCAAAGATTAAGAAATTATATGAAAGCTTGAATTGTCTTCTTTGCAATTTATAATTGAAAAACAACAACAACAATCGTTGTCAGTGTTTAAAAATTATTTATTTATTTATTAATATGCTGAATCAATTTATAAACTCCCGTTCGAAATTTCCAGAAGTGACAATGACATACCCAAGTCGATGAAAGTTTCAAACTGAAACTAAAAACGATATACACAATATAAATGCTAATCCAAAAAAGCCAAGTTCAAATTATGGGAATTTGTTAAAGAAAGAAATTACTTTATATGAAGCATGCAATATTCGGACTTAAAGATTAGATAATTTATATAATGCTCCGTTAACAATAAAGCCAACATCGGTAGATAGTGAAAGGGTTTCTCTGTTGCAGGGATCTTTGTCACAAAAATTCAAAATCGAATGTCAAGCAAATTACTAAACCCTTTATTAGTATTCATAATTTTTTTTTTTAACGAACTGATTTAATTTATTTAATATTATATATTAATTTTTAATTTAAAATTATGTGCTTTATTATTTAATTTTTAATAAAAACTTCCTTTTAACAAAAAAAAACATGAATTAGACACTAATTACTTGTTTTAAATAAAAAAAGAAAAATTCCGGGAATTCCCGGGAAAATTTATAATTTTTCCCGGGTTTCCCGGGAAATGAAAAAGTCCGAGATTTCCTAAACCATAGTTGCCGTAGCCTCGTAAATTCGGTAGTCGCAACCGAATTCAGTTGCCACCACCCCCAATTCGGTTGCAGTAACAGAATTCTGCTGTAACAACCGAATTTACGAGGTTGCAGCAACCGAATCAATTCGGTTGGACGAAAATCGGATGACACAATTTGTTAGGGTAAAAAACACATTTTTAAGTTTCTAATTAATTTCGCACATATTAATTTCATGATTAATAAAAGGCGAAATTCTAAATATGTATGCATAAATGTATTTTATTAAAGAGCGCTTGGGTTTTCTTAACTTACTAGTGAAGTTTTAATTTTAATTATATTTAAAGCATAGCTGTTAAGTAATGATTACTAATCGTAATAATTAGTAATTAGATTATTTTTTTTTGAAAGGTGAAGTAATGATTATATTACAATTATTTTCAGATTCACACGATTACTAATTGATTACGATTACAGATAATTCAAAAATAATCAAGATTAATAAAAATTACAAGAAAATAATCAAAAATAATAAAAAGTAATCAAAAAATAATTCGACTACTTTCAAAGATTACTTTTGATTGTTTTTAATTATTTTTTTTTCACATACTCGGCACAGCCCTTTTGTCGGCACAGCCCTTTTGTTTTTTACTTTAATTGTGCTCTATTTGTATAATAAAATTTTTTTTAAGTCAAAATGTCTGAATACGTTGCCGAACCCGATTTTTCAGCAGACGACAGTATTGAAGATCCGGATGTTAATACTACTAAACGAAAAAGCTCATTATGTATTTATAGTTTTTATTGTTAGATTTCCGATAAGACAACTCT
This sequence comes from Delia radicum, assembly GCA_021234595.1. Classification (NCBI taxonomy): domain Eukaryota; kingdom Metazoa; phylum Arthropoda; class Insecta; order Diptera; family Anthomyiidae; genus Delia; species Delia radicum. The sequence goes on from CM037852.1 coordinate 94,778,753, forward strand.
TGCTAAGTGTGTTGCGTTTCATCGAGTGATAAGAGGAAGCGGTGAAGTGACTTCAAATTTCATCAAACATTTGCAAGTTAAGCAATAACGGTTCAAATTTTGTAAAAGCGTTCAGAGGTTACGGTGTAGGAAATTACTTTTTCGAAGATAAAATTAGTGACGAAATGCCTGTCTTTGATAATGAAAGGTTGTTGCCTACACATCAGAGATTCGAAAACATAATTTTTATTTTTAATAAAAATTATATCAAACTTGTATGAAAGACAAAGTACGGTCTTGTTTACTACTCCACCTGTACATTTTGTTTTTAAACAAAACAAATGTACAAATAAAAAGTAAGAAAAAAACAAAAAACGTGTATTGAATATCTACCAAAGGTAGACCTTACACACAACAAACAAGTTTTCAATTTATTTTTTGATCAATGGTGATAATCTTTAACTTTGCGCTCATATATTAGTTCTCATTTAGTGAAAAAACTAGTTTATATGAACTCTTGAAGTTTTGCATGGTTATGATTATGGGAACCTAGAAAATTCCCGAAATAGATTTATCAACACATTCCAGAAAGTGGACAATTAATAAATTTGAAAACAAAAACTCTATAGATTTGTTAGGACAATATCCTAATAAAGAAATATACAGTATGGCCTCGAACTTGAACAATTTTCATTTTCAATTTATATTAATATTATTACAGGATTTGAATTGAATGGAATCCATTGAATGTATTTGTTTTTCTTTATTATTTTCACGTATTTTTTCATTTTTTATTGACTTAGGAAGTACTAAAATTGTTATTGATTGCTTTGTTATTGAAGTGAATATACCTATATTTGTATACAAAAACTATCTAATTTTGTTTTATTTGTCCAGATTTTTTTTACGTTGTAAATGCAAATTTTTCGAAATAAAATGTATGTATAAAATGATGTAAGTCCAAAATTTTTAAAAAATAATCTAAAATAATCAAAAATAATCCTTGAAAGTAGTCAATTATTTTTTTAATTACTTTTGATTATTTTTGAGTATTTTCTCGTAATCCTAATTAATCTTGATTATTTTATGATTATTTGTAATCATAATTAATTAACAATCAGGAATTGTTCAAAACAGAATTATGTAATCAATACCATTCTTTTTAAAATGTAATCTAATTGATTACTAATCGTAATCCAAATTTAACAGCTCTGATTTAAAGATACGAAGGGCATTTAAGGGTTAAGTGATTTAAAAACCTTAAAATTATGCAACACCTTTAATAGAATCGTGCATAAAAAAATTGTGAAAAATTGTTATCCAGAGTTGCCAAACAATATGTTTGTGATCAGCAATCAGATATTAATATTACTAAAATATGCACATAAATTTGATTTTTGCTTTTTATGTAGCTCAAAACACTAAAATTTGGTAAATTTTCTGGAAAAAAAATTTAAGCTTAATTAAGGATAATAAAAAATAAAGAAATAATGTTCTCTAGTAAATATTTTAGGTGGTTTTACTTAGTATTGAATATGGAAAATGTGTAAAAGTTATAAAATTTTCTATTCAGTACGGTCTTTATATAAAGATTTAGATTAATCTAGCAATTTCTGGATTCTTCTGTAAACAAAGCATATTTTTATAATTTTAAGCACAAAAAACAAATACAAATTTTTATACTTTAAATTCAAAATAAATATTAAGTTGGCGTAGCAACGCTCATTATAGTGTTAGCATTTCTGTACTAATGTTACGACTGTTTTTAAAACATCCCTGAAAGCCACGGTCATAATAAAAGCTATGGAGGGTGTCATAATCCTCCTTATTAAAGTAAATTCAATACTAAAGGAGGTCTAAAACCAAAACTTGTAAACACTCTTTCATTTACTTGCGAGGTTTGTCCTGGCATAAAAGTTAGTCCTTAGGTTAAACGTGCTTAATGCCAAAATTTTGTTCTTATTGCTAAATTATGCCTTAAAATGCATGAAACAGCCTGTAATATGCATTTTGTTCATAATTTACTCTGATATTACTGTTTGAAAAATTCACTAGAGATACATCCGCTTTACTGCCAATGTTTAGCTTTACACACAAATTTGTTATTAATTTTGTATAAATTCCAATTGAATATAAATTATTTTTTTTTTTTTTTTCTTCTTCATCTTTCAACGGGTTTTTGTATTAACTTTTCCCTTCTTAAAATGGATTACATTTTTTGTATATATATTATTACTTGGTATATTAATATTTATGGTGAAAAATTGTACAGATTGATCTCTTAACTTTAAATTTATAAATTATTGTGAATATGTATAATATAATTTTCAATAAATGGTTAAAAAAAAATAATAAAAAAAAATAAAAAGAGTTAAAAAAAAATAATTTTTTTTTATTTTAGTATTTATATTTATTCAACGACTTTGAGAAATTCATCGTTATATGATTTTACGCGTTAACTGATAGAACTTCTAAAAAATAAGGGAAAAAGCTTGACCTATAATCTCAAATATGATAGAAAAATGCATCTTCTTATTGATGATGGCCTAACATCAGAATTGTGACATCAATGTTATTACAAATGACATCAATAACAATGTTATTACAAGTGACATCAATTTAATGACGAACGTTATCATATAATTTTGTCATATTTTACGCGTCATCCGTGCTATGACAACAGTGACATCAATTCGATGCCACATTTGGTACATTAATAACAATAAAAGTACGAATAAAAAATAAAACTAAATAACGTTAAAATGTTTGTAAAGTGTGTTTTAGTAAAAATGTTAATGTTTTATTCCTTATTTTTTGTTTTTAGACGCATTTCTAAAACTTGCATAAGATACATCACATTGATGTACATTCGTTGTCAAAGCAAGAAGCACTTTATACAATATATAACATTCATATTGATGACATGTAATCATTATAACGGGTCCGCCAAATAACTTTTTTATTTTTGAAAATGCTATAAAAAAAACTACTGAATATTTTCTCAAATTTCTTTTTTTATTTGAAAGTACAATCCTTCCGGTTAATAATGGAAAATAATTTCATTCAAATGGCTGCCTAGGCTGGCCATGCATCGATCGGTCCAATTATGGCCCAATTATGCCTCTGGACCAAAATCCGCACCAAACAGTGACTCGTTTTGGGTGTATCGGCTTTTCAATGTATGCGTGCAGGTTTTCTGTGCCCCAAATGCGACAATTTTGCTTGTTTACATACCCGCCAAGATCAAAATGAGCTTCATCTGAAAAAATGATTTTTTTGGCAAAATCGGCATCATTCGTTTTCGCACACATTCTGCAACATTACCATGATTTTCAAAGTAATGTCGCAATATTTCCCAGCGTTGTTCAAGCGTATACACAACCATATTCATTCAGCGGAAGGATAAAACTAATTATCTGTCATCGCAATGATGACATTTTTTTATTGAAATTGACTCCGATTCGTCATTTATGTGACGCCGATGTCTTATCCCATTGATGACACAATTTAAGTTTTCGACCCTGATGACAATTTGGTTAAGTGATGTTAAGGCTGACATCACCGTGATGACAAGTGTCATGGGGTCAAAAACGAAGACATTTGTCATAGAACTGATGTCAAAATACATTAGGGTTATGACGGTTTTTCTATCAGTGTATTCACTTAACATTCTTTTGTAACTAAGAAGGCCCAAAAACCCTTCCTAAATCGTCTATAAAGTAAACTAAACCGATTTTTTCGTCACTGTGTACAAACGAATATCACACTAAAGTAAACACAAATGTTTTACAAAATTTTTAAGTTTTCTTTGACCTTATTTTATTTAATTCTTTAATTTTGTTAAAACAAAATTTTATCAATCAAATTATAATAATTGTCACCTGAAGAAGTCACCCAATGGGGAGACGAAATATTGGAAATAAATAATTATAATTTATAAATAATGGATCTCTATCTCGTTTAAAGGAAACAGATTTAAAAATATTTTATAATTTTACATAAGTAAAAATATTTTCCATAACAATTCTAGTCTAATTAAAGTATTTGTTTGTCCGTGCAAACGAATGTCTCGTACTTTACATAGTAATTCATGATTTGTACAAAAATACTAACATTTTATTTCAAAATAATAAGACCTTAAAGTTTTCTTGCCTTCATCATAATTACGTAAATATAACGTTCTATATCAAATTGAAGTGTTTTACATATTAGTATGTCCTTTTTGTTGTTTTAGTTCAACAAACACTCTTATCATTAAACTTTTCAAAATTATTATTTAAATAAAATTTCTAAAACATTTTATGTCGTTTGTTCTTTGTTTAGCAAATTCATGCAATATATTCAACATCTTTATAAACTAAAACACACACACACACTCATATACGAGTGACACATGTAACGACGGCCGCCCCCAAAAGTATACTCTACCTACACAGGCACATTTAAATGTGAATACTTATGAGCCACTTTGAAGTGCACATATAAAATGGCAACAAGCGCGCTTGTATTTTTGAAATTTACTCAAGCATAAATTTATGCAGTTATTTTACACATTCTAAAATGCACAACATCCCAGTCAGAAATATAAAATCGGCACAGTGTTGGCAAAGCGTCGCTGATGGTCGGTTATGCGATGGCAGAATGCGGGATTAACAATATTGATAGTATTGTCCTGTTATCCGATTTATAACAGTGGTCAACCGTTGGTTTGAGCGAACTTGCCAACGTTGGCATAACATTGGTAATGCAAAAAATTAAAAAATTTCAAAAACCTTTGGCATGACGTTGGAAATTCAAAATACATTAAATTTAAATAATTTTGAGAAATAAGTACAATAAAAAGCATTTAAAAAGCACCAACACAGTTCGGTCTTTTACATCATATTGAAATATGTGAAATATAATAAAATATTAAAACGAAAATAATGCTTCTAATTGGTTGTAATATTGGTAACAACAATATTAGCAACAAATTCTAGGGGTGGTACTGCAAAACACATTCCTTGCAAATAAAATAGTGCTTTTCTGGTACAATAGTAGATGTACCTTTGGTACTTTTTAACACGGCGGGTTTTACAAAAATAGCAGTGGTTTGCCAGAACTATTTTTTTTTGTACGGTTGGCAAATTCTACTTGGGATATTATATATGACGAAATATACACACCTACACTTATAATTCGACGACTACTTGTATAGAATAAAGTTTTTGAAACTAAACGTTATTACAGTGCAAGCATATAAGCTCGTGTCAGTGTAAAAAGGATAAAGGATATACTATACGTATGATTGTTGATATAGTGATGTGTATATGAGTAGTAGTATTTTTCAAGCATTATACAAAACAGTACTTGTCACAAAAGTGCTTCAGGCATAATAGTGAATACACAATATTTTAGTTGTTGCTGTTGTTTTTGATGCTACTACTGCTGCTGCTAAAGCTTCTGTTTGCCTTTACAGCCCCTAGAGAAAATAACTTCGTATGGAATATGCAAAAAAAAAATAAAGCATAAATTTACAGCATAAATACCAAAATATTTTAAAAAGATGAGCAAATACAAAAAAAAAAAAAATGAAATAACGTACACGTATTGTGTATAGAATTAACTCAGATTCAAAAGCCTATACATACTCCTTATGCAGAAATATTACTTTATGTTCATGTGTTTGTTTGAATGAACGGATGTGTTAAGTTAAGGAACAATAATAATATTACAGGGATAATGTAATATTGCTTTTCTAAAGCTTTTGTTTTAACACTAAACTTTGTACACCCTACGAGACCATGTAATAATGATCTGGGGTATGTCAATAGCTATGGGCTTCCGAACTTTTTGTAAAGAAATAAATTGCTTCTAGTATATAATATAATTTTATTATAATATACTTAAATATTTGTTACATTTTTATTTCGATTTATATTCTCATATTAGCAGCGTTTCTATATAACATAAAGAATTCTAAAGAATATCATTTTCAATTTATAGCGAGCTTTCAATCTCCGTGTACTTACAAAAATAAAGCCAATCAAACATATTAGCTAGGTTGAAACTAGTATTTCGATTTGACTAAATATCTCATCAGAACCCGAAATTTTAGAAAAACTAGAGCCTCCATAATACACAGAACTTTAACAAAAAGCCTACTAATCGTCAATTTTCCTCCATTCTTGTCTTCTTAGCAATCAAGCACGCGGTTAGGGTGTTTTCCTAACAAGCATCATGACGTTACTAAACTTTGAAGATCAAAAATGTTATATTTATATAAAAAAAATTAGTTTTTACTCTGGCTCAAGTAATATTTTTTACAGTTTTATTAGTTTTTTATATACATCAAGATTATTTTTTTATTATTTTCAATTTATAACGAGCTTTCAAGCTCAGAATATTCACAAAAAATAAAGCAAATCAATATATTAGCTAGGTTGATACTAGTATTTCAATCTGGTTAAAGATCTTATCATAAATTTTTGAAATTTTCAAATTTTATGACTATTTTTAAAGGCCAAATTCAAATTTTGTCTATACAAATTTTGGGCTTCAAAAATGCACTGCAACTACTTACATGGAAAATCTTTTGGGTGTAACTCCAGACTTCAATTAAGTTCGGATATAGGATAGCGGAGACAAAAGTATCAAAAAATTTATAGGCAACATATCTGCCCAATCGCAAGTTTCGGGTGTAAAAATTGGTTCCAAAGTTGTTCAAAACTTTTGTGTTTTAAAATTGGTTACTATTCTAATGGAAAGGTCACAAAAGGTATTTTTATATGATACCAAATTTGTATATACTAAAGATGCTTAAAACATGGAAATAAACATAAATTGTGTTATTTTTTAACCAAAATTTTAACGCTAATACTTGAAATTTTGCAGCTAAAAAGATATTAATTTTTATTTATTTTGTTTATATACCGACATTTTTTGCGATAGGTGGGAACCCATCAGCAGTAATTCTATGTTAGAAAATTCTTTGCAATATGTATTTTGAAATTTATCAAATGTATGAGTTTAGTATGCGATAAAACACGGTTGTTAAAGTTAAACTTCAGCTTTTGAAATAATCCACACTTTTGATTCATTTCTGCCCATTGTGCAACTTTAGCTCAGAGTTAGGTTGACCAAAAGCTTCTATGACCAGATCAAAGAAAAATCTTCGATGAAAGATTTATTTCCATATAGAATAATACATTCTCATGAATAACATAATATATAATTATATATGGTGACATATAAGCTTTATAATTTAAGATAAAATAATATATATTGTCACATAAAAAATATTTTTTGTGTGCTATAAAATATGCTTATACATGTTACCATATGTATAGTACAACTTAAGATATAATTATATATGGCCTCAAATGATGTAAGATATAATTATGTAAGATTCCATATATGATATATGAGGTTAACAACTTAGATTGAGATTTGATATTTTTTGTAGGAATGGACGATTTCAATTTTGCTTTCGACTTCATATAATTTGTCATGAAGAATATAAATTAACTAAGGTTTTAATACAATTAAATATGGTAAAACTATATTAAATATAAAACTTATTATAGTTTTCAAACTACAAACGAGTTTGTTGGATTTATTTAAAATTTTCTCAGAAATCAAGAAAGTTTTAAATTATAAAGTGTTCTATTTGAAATGCAGAAAATTGGAAATTGCTATGAAAATTTTCATTTATAATTAAGGAAGTTATCAATTAATTAAGGACTTCTTTGAAATTTTCAAATAACAGAGCAAATATTCTAATTTAAAGTAAATTGTTTGCGTTATTAAACATTTTACTTAAAATTTTTTCAATTTAAAATAATTAATTATAATTCAATTTGTAATGTTCAATAAGACCAAAGAGAAATTTAAATTTCAATTTAAAATTGTTAATTAGCACCTAAGCTTCGATGTAAAACTAAATTTCAATATCATACAATACATTATTACATAACAATGTATTAAGCAATACAAAATTATATATGAAATCTTGCTAATTAATGTATAGGTAAAATGCCACATTTACGCTTATATTAACCGATATATTTTAAGATACTAACATGTTTGAGACCATATCAAAAATTTTCGAAAAACCAAATCCAAAATGATCATATGCGCCATCACGAATATCCATATAAAAACTATATGTTTTTATATAATGTCATATTAAATAACATATGATTGTAAGATATGATTTTAAGATACTAACATGTTTGAGACCATATCAAAATTTTCGAAAAAACCAAATCCAAAATGAAGTTAAGTTATGCTCATATGCGCCATCACGAATATCCATATTAAAACTATATGTTTTTATATAATGTCATATTAAATAACATATGATTGTATAACATATTGCACAGCTAGTTTAAAAGTGACTCAACTCAAAATTTTAATTTTTCGGGTTTCTTTGCTTAAACTATGCACAATACAATTATTTATCTATAAAAAATATATCAGTGTAATTTGATGTTGTTAACTGTTGCTAAAAAACAGTTATGTCTTTCATTATGTTTCAATTGGTATAAAGTTGCAAATATTTTTTTTTCGATTTCTGAAAAATGAAAAATTTTGAGCTGAGTCACTTTTGAACTGGGTGTGCGATATGATTGTTTTTACTTAGGGAATTGATATGAAAATTTAACATGTCACAAGGTGACCAAAATGTGTCAAATATATTTTTTGGTAGAATATTTTAATGTGTGTGTTTACCCCAGAAATTCATAAAATACGTTTTATCGTCATATTTGGATATTCCAAAATGCTTGAATCTATCAGATATCTCTATATGTTTGCAGATAAACCGTTCGTTGGAAATTAAGTAATTTAGTTTCATATAAGTATGGAATGTTGTACGCGTTATGTCTGAAATCGGATGCAAAATTAAGATATCAAGTAAATTCCAAAAGCGTTTGAAAAATAAAGAGTACTATTAATATATGGCGTAACGAGTTTTATATAAAATTATTCGCGGTGTTGTAACGTCCCGAATACGATAAAAAATCGTGTTTTTTGCATATTATCACAAAAACTTGATGAATTGGAGAGTTCAAAATATAATGAACTGTACTATGGGTCTTAAATTTAACTAAATTTAATATTCGTGTGTATTGAAGAGATTTAAAAATTGAACTGTTTTTAGAAAATAATTAGTGTCCGACCGAACAGTTCGGCCAAAAACCTATATTTTGTCGGTTTTTTGATATCTAGAGGCAATGATGACAGATTTTGGTATTGTAAACATGTTTGTTGAGCCGATTTAATTCGATTTTGTGTATAAAATTTAAGAGAAATGCCGAAGTTTAGCTATAAAGTTAAAAGTTCGGCCGCCAAACTATTTTCAATTTGGCCGAACTTTCTGAGGCCGAACAGTGAATTCATTGTTTAACTACAGACTTCTTCAAATTTGACACTCAAAATAGCATGTAATCAGCCCAATAAACATTTTTCCATCCGCCAAATTTGTCCATAATGCTTTAAAATACCGAATACAGACCAAATGCATTTTCTGGCCGAACTGTTCGGTCGGACACTCAAAATAATATGGCAATTTTTTAGCAAAATCTAAATTTCCTTTGATCCCTTTAAGAACCAACTATAAATTTTGGATATGTTATCCAATACAGTGTGATCTATGGCCAGAAATTGTTTTAGAAATCCTGAAGATGTTGTTCTTAAAATATTTGCAAAAATATTGTTTTTGCATTTTTGGAAACTTTCTGCAAAAGGACTTTAATTTTCTAACCAATATTTAAAAGTAGATAGTAGATTTAAAAGAAGATACAACCTTTCATATTAGATAACATTTCTAAAAATTTTATTTTTTTTTTGCTAAAGTAAGTCGAATTTTAAGGATAAATAGAACTCGAACTACACCGAATTTCGAAAAACTTAATACAGCACATATATCGCACGAACGTTAAATACCGATTACCTCATTTTCAATTAAATACAAACACATTCATTTCAAAAAATGCTAAAATCGATTCGAAAAGTTTTGGAATGACTCTTATTTACAAAAAACGAGTAGCAAATTGTAGCAAATATTCAAATATTTCTTTGTTAAAACTACAGTGCGTATTAAGAATTGTATTATAATCATCATACGCTATCATAGTTCTATTAAACACACGATAAAACTTTCTGGATCAATAGAAAACCATAAAAAAAATTTTGTAAACAAAAAGTTGTTGCCGATTTTTTTTTGATAAATTCACAAAAAATCAGAATTAGTTCTAATTTAAAAAATGTATATTATTTATAAATTCTAATTAAAATATCTAATATACCAAATTCAGTTAAATTATTATAACTTATATACTAAAATTTATCTCAAAACTTGTCAATTTAACCGTTAAACTTTGGACACTTTTTGGAAAAATTATAAAAGATTTTTATTCGTATTATATTGGACAACAAATACTGTAAGTTTGACATCAAAAGCCTCACATGTGATATGCAAAGCCCCACATTTCAGCTACTAAAGTTATACTCATTATAACTTTTTCCGATTTCGTTAATATTCTTTATTTCAATTAATTCACCAAATTGGGAACTAAGTATGAGTCCAACATATGAACAATATATGTATGAACATTTTTCTTATATCAAGTACTTTAAATTTAAATTAATTTGGGTTTTTCTAAGTTTTGGACATAATCATATCCCAGCAAAAAAAATCGAGCTTACCCAGAAGCAGTCCTGGAAGGCATTATTTAAGTATCGAGTGCTTCCTGAAGGCATTCCAGAAGACATGATTTTTGTTCACGATGTCCCACTTGGTATGTCTCTGTTAATCAGGTATTGCTATATAATACGTTTTTTTTGCCTAGATGGCTTTTTGTATTACAATATGGAGAAATAAATAAATAAATAAAAGCGATTCTTTGATGTGATCTAAGAAGCAAATAATTTTTTTTTTTTTTTTTTTTTTTTTTTAAATTTATTTTTTTTTTTTATTTCAAATTCATTATTTTACATAGAAGGCATCCCTTCATACCTTCGTAGGAAATTAAAAGCACTTTTTTGTGCTTCGAGAAGCGCTCAAATAATGTGTAATTAATAAAAATGAAAGCTCTTATTCACTTCCCCAAAGAATCAGTAAATATATGCTTCAATAATGCGCTATTAAAAGGCATTGTTTTCATTGACTTCCAAAAAAACTTCTGAAAGAACTTCTTAAAGGAAATAATTTACAGAAATTTACTATTTTTTATTGCCTCATATGCATTCTATACTGCTTTATTGTATGCATTCTTTAATGCTTCAAAAGAAAGCATTTAGGAAAGCACAACAAAATGCCTTCCTCGATTGCTTTATTTTGGAAGCATACCAAAGAAGTAACTGCTGGTATACAATATCCAGTAAAATAGTATAATCTAAATAATATGTTGCAGAACAACTTACAGTGTATTATAACAGGATCTAATTTCTGTTCTACAACCGATTATTTTTATATAGAGTTTATCCTATTTGCAATAGGTTCTTTACTTCCAAAATAGAACAGGTTACTTTAGAACCAACTATAGAACTGGTTCTGGGACAGTGAAACTTTACTTTTGAAGTCCCAAGAACCTGTTCTAGAACCATGTAACCGGTGCACAGTGGCTGAAAATCATTTTCCATTGGCCAAAATTCTGTAACTTTTGAACCGATTTAAATATTTAAGTACTTTTTTTTTAAAGGACAGGTAATTAGCTGAACTTTCATTAAAACTGATTGAGCACTTCTTAAGAAATTCAAGGTCAAAGTTGAACTTTTGATTTTTTTTTAACATTTAGCGTGAAATATAGGTTTTTAAATTTTTTTATTTATTAAAAAATGTCATATTTGGATTTTAATAATAATTATAAACATTTTTTGCGATAATGGGAGTTTTTAATGTTTACACTCAAAAAAACAAATAGTAAAATCAACTGAAAATTTTGGTATTATTACTTAAAAACTAACCATTTTTGCTGTCAAATTTGCAAATTTGTTTACATTAAAAAAATATTTACACTTAAAAAAACGTTAGTAATATTATCTAAAAATGTTGCTATTACTACAGAAAAATTTATTATTTCTGTGAAATTTGTTAATTGTAGCAAAATAAATCTGCTGAACATTAGCGCAATTATTCTGATTTTTCTTTTTAATTTTGATGTGAAAATATGGGTTTTTATTTACTGAACCTTTCTTATTTATTAAAACATTTCATATGTGGATAAAAAAACCATTGAAATGAAAAAAGTGTTCTACCGGCGGGTCGTGGAGGGTGCAAAAGTATATATCGGGTTAAAGAGGACACTTTCACCTTTCTCCGGGTGGTAAACGTTTCTTTCCAACTTGTTTCCATTAGAAGTTCTATTCCACTGAAATTGAAATTTGACAAAAATATAGTAGTTTAATAAATATTTCAGAACACCCGAATAATAAACGGTAGTGCTGTGACCACTTACAACAACTAAAGACTACAATCCTACCAACCTTATAAAAAAGACCGCAGGTCATTATCGACGGTAGGTTAGGTTAGGTCTGAGTGGTAGCCGGCTCCGTGAGCACCAGCACACTTAGACTCTGAGGTCCGTTGTGATGAAACGAGACTGACGGATTACCGATCAGACTACACCGTTGAACCAGTTAGAGCTCCTTACGAAGCTAAGGAGGAGCGGAATACCAGCATCGACGATAACTAGCTAGTAGTAACCATTTATTTTTGATAAAAAAAAAACAAAAAAATCTCCTTTTTCTGAAATTAAAAAACAGTTAAGTTTGACAGCATGCCATAACTACCTTAATTTGGACATACTAGCTACAAAATGACGTTAAAATTTTAAAAATCGGTGACAAAAGAAAATTGGGCTTTTGGCCAGTGAAATCAAATTTTCAGCCACTGTGCGGTGGTAAAAGAAGCTGTTCTAGAACATGTGCAAAGTTAATCTTGTTAGTTTCAAGGTTTTTATCTCTACTCTCCCTCCGTACTCTAAATAACACATTAGTCCATTAAAAAGTATGTTTCCTCTACAAATATCTACTCTTCAAAAATCGGAGTAAACCTTACAATAACTAGATTACTAAGAATATCAAACAAATTTCTGCAGAATGATAATCGGAATAACATTAAATGTTAAGTGCTTCTGACTGTCGGTCTTGACTCAAATGCTTTTCCTATGCACTTGATTTTGCTCAATTTGAGTTTCTCCTTCATGTAGCAGAGATTGCATGCCATATAGATTCTATTGTTCTCGTTAGTTATTTAAATAACATATAAAAAAATAATAATAAAACAAAGAAAAGAAATTTTTTCAAAGAGTTTGTTGCATTATTTGAGTTTGAAAGGTAATTCTATATGCTTAAAACTTAATATTAATTAAATCATTTTGAAGTTTTACTTATCACATAAAAAATGTTACATACACACCTTTTGTAACGAGAGTATGCATATTCAACCATGTATGTTGCATCCTATGATATGCATACATATATAATCCTTTTGGGTTTTAATTAAAATTCTTTGTTTTATTAAATAGAACTGAGAGTTTTAATACACAAAAAAAGGAAATTTTAAAAGTAAAATAGTGTTCTAGTTTCGTATAAAATTATAGCATATTGTTGAAGAAGAATAAATGTGTATGATATGTTACAGTGAAAGCTTTAAATAATAGTTTACAAAGGTTGCTAGGAAACTTAATTTTGTACCGTGACCGGGACCGGGCGACCGACGTCATATAACTGTACATCAGCTATATATTAGGTGTATAACTTAAAACTGTGGGATTTTTGGAAAATTTTGAATTTGTCGAATATTCCGGTCGTTTTTCAAATCCACTGGGTTCGGTACAAGTTCCCTGTGATCGTCTGGCCCGATTTCAACAGCTGATAATAGACGGGACACTTTTTGGCTGTCCACACTCAGACAAAATAGTTTGTTGGAAAAATTTTCAATAGCACTTTACTATTTTTCTATTAATTTTTAGGACAATTTCTTATTTTAGTAACTTTTTTGCTATTCTCATTTTACAAATTACTGAATTTTATACTAATTTTTATTGCTGATTTTAGAAAAATATTTTACTAAGTTTTGAAAACCAGTTGCTAAATTTAGCAAAAACTTTGCTTATCACTAATATATATAAAGGGTCCGCCATCTAACGTTTTTTTTTTTCAACTAGTGCTTATTTCGTGAATGGTAACACTTAGCTCATGTCTGATTTGACAGATAATTAGTTTTATCCTTCCGCTGAACGAATATGGTCCGTATGTTCGTTATCTTGTGAAAAAAGTGAATGAACCTGGCATCCTCATCGATAACCCAAAGCGTGAAAAGCCAAAAACAGTGCGTACACCCGAGAATATTGCTGCTGTGGCAGAAAGTGTGCGTGAAGCGCCATCAACATCAATTCACCGTCGTTTTCAACAATTGAACATTTCATTGAGACGAATTTTGCATAAAGACCTTGGTATGACGCCATACAAAGTCCAATTGATTCATGTTATTTGTTTATATTTATATTTTAAACAAATAACATGTTTTTTATACAGAGTTAATCTTTATATATAATACTCATTTTCTGTTTGTTTGTTCTCTACACAAATTTGGAATTCTCATCGGATTTTCCTCAAATTTATAATGAATAATTTTCGGACCTCAACTTAGATCGTAGTATAGTTTTCATCGACCACGCCCACTTCTACGCCTACTTTTGACAAAAAAATGTAAAATTAAAATTTTTTCACCTTTTTTCGTTTTTTTCGAATACAAACTTCTAAGAAAGTTTAACGGATGTCTTTGAAATTACTCACATATATTCTACGTTTTCCGAGGAAGGCCTCAGTAAAAGTTTCATTACCATAGCCCGCTGCAATACCGACTTTTGGTCAAAAACGTCAAAACCAAAAAATTCCACCATCTATATATATCAAATTCATTTTCTGTTTGTTTGTTCTCTATACAAATTTTAAATTCTCAACGGATTTTCCTCAAATTTGGCATGAATAAGTTTCGGAACTCAACTTATTTCGTAGTATAGTTTTCATCGACTTTTCTACTCCTGCTTTTGTCAAAAATTGTAAAATTACATTTTTTTTCACCTTTTTCAACTTTTTCGTTTTTTCGAATACAAACTTCTAAGAAAGTTTAACGGATTTCTTTGAAATTACTCACATATATTCTACGTTTTCCGAGGAAGGCCTCAGTAAAAGTTTCATTACCATAGCCCACTTCAATACCGACTTTTGATCAAAAACCTCAAAACCAAAAAATTCCACTATTTTTAATAAAGCTTATTTTTTTTAATTTGAAAGTATTAAATCCAATCAAAACATTTTAGAAAAAGACCACTTACCGTTTTTGGCAAAAACAAGTCCATAAAAAAACAAAAAATATGTCTTTAAGGATAAACTTTTTGGAAACCATGCACTAAAATCAATATGAGACATCTTCTATACATATAAAATTAATTTTATGTTCGTTTGTTTGTTCGCCATACAAACTTTTATTTCTCAACAGATATCTCTGAAATTTTCTATACTTGATCCTATTACTACAACCAATTTTTATTTTCTTACGGATTTTATTCAAATTTAGCACTGATAGTTTGTACACCTAGGGCGAGGTCACCAAATACTATTCTCCTACCGCTACCATTTAAAGACCAACTGTGGATTTCCGATATCAAATGTTATTTTTCAAAGTGTGACAATTTATAAAATTTATGGGATCCAGTTTGGATGTTCCATAAACAAATTTTTATTTTTACCAGATTCCGCACAAATTTTAATAAGATGACCTTCCAAAAGATCGCTTTATATTTTTTTATGTAATTGAAATAATATTAGATTAACTATATATACAGCCATTCAGTTATTTTTTTGCACAAGTTTGAAAGAAAATTGTCATAAGCATAAAAAAATTATGAACATTCATGTACTAAAAAAATTAATAATAAAGATAACGAATTGGAGAAAAATCGGTATATATTTTAAGTCTTTCTTTTCAATGTGTGTTATTTCAAAAGTATTTGAATTCCAGGTAAGACCGGGTACAAACAGCTAGTATTAAAATAAGGTTTATCGATTAGGAAAAAAGTGTAAAGGATAAAAAACAAAGATCTTTAGCCAGATCGAAATACTAGTATCACCCTAGCTAAAATGTTTGATTTGCTTTATTTTTGTAAATATACGGAGGTAGAAAGCTCGTTATGAATTGAAAATAACAAAGTCGTTTTATTTTACTTTTTTACTTTTTATTCAGTAAAGTTCTATTGGATGTACTAAAATTTAGAAAATTTTGCTGATTTTATAAAATTATTTTGAAATTGTAGTTTGCTGAAATTATAATAAAATTTAGTAGCAGCTACTAATTTTTTCTACTAATTTCATTTTACTATAGTTCAGCAGGGATTAGATGTCCTTAATTTGAACGAGAATATTATGTAGTTTACTGTTTGTAGTTTAATAAAACAGTTTTCAATTGGGTTAAAAATAACGGAACATGCATTTATTTTTCAAATAAATATTTTTTCAACTTCTTTATACATTTGTATATATATTGTCATATAAAAAATATTTTTTGTGTGCTGTAAAATATGCTTATACATGGTCCCATATGTATAATACAACTTAAGATATAATTATATATCCCCTTTACAGAACGACGGTGAATTGATGTTGATGGCGCTTCACGCACACTTTCTGCCACAGCAGCAATATTCTTTCACTTTTTTCACAAGATAACGAACATACGGACCATATACTTTCAGCGGAAGGATAAAACTAATTATCTGTCAAATTAGACATGAGCTAAGTGTTACCATTCACGAAATAAGCACTAGTTAAAAAAAAAAACGTTAGATGGCGGACCCTTTATATATATTTGTGATTAGCAAAATTGTTTGCTAAATTTAGCAACTGGTTTTCAAAACTTCAGCAACAAAAATTAGTATAAAATTCAATAATTTGTAAAATGAGAATAGCAAAAAAGTTACTAAAATAAGAAATTGTCCTAAAAATTAATAGAAAAATAGTTAAGTGCTATTGAAAAATTTTCCAACAAACTATTTTTTATGATATATAAGGTTAACAACTTAGTTTGAGATATGATTTTGTTTTTTTTTTTGTCGGAATTAATGATTTAAATTTAGCTTTCGACTTAAATTAACTAAGGTTTTGCTACAATTAAATATGTTAAAACTATGTTATATATAAAACTTATTATAGTTTTCAAGCTACAAACGAGTTTGTTGTATTTATTTACCATTTTCTCCGAAATCAAGAAAATTTTGAATTATAAAGAGTTCTATTTGAAATGCAGAAAACATTTGTTCAAATTAATTTACAACCATTAACCGATTTTTTTTTGAGTTTCATTTATTATATTCATTTATTTAAAGTTTCATAAAAACTTAACTACAAAAACGGAATAATGTAGTTTATTTGTTTTCATTCAGTTTTTATAAATTTAAATTATTTTTTTCAAAAAAAATATTCAAAAAATTCGTGTTTGTTTTTTTTATTAAAAATGGTTTAATTATTTCAATTCAAATTACAAAGAATTGAAAAAGTTTACACAATTATGTGTGTGTATACATTTTGTAGAAAAAAAAAACAAACAAAAAACTAAAATAATTTCAAATAACTGAAAATAACTTTTATTTTTACTGATCTGTAGTTAAAATTTTAACATTTATTTTTAACTAACTATTCACTTGTTCTTATTTTAGTTATTTAAACGATATTTAAAAATAAATAACGAGAAACATTTGATTTAAATGAAAAGTAAGTAGAATGGCTTTTAAAAAATTTACCATTTATGTTTAATTATATTTTCAGTTAATTTAAACTACAAACTATTTTGAGTGTATTTTGGTGTACATCTTGTATACCAAGTTTGGTTAAAATCAGAAAGGGTGGAGGAAATCGAGTGGTTTATTTTATACGTTTTCAATCAACTGCGTTATATTTTAAAGAGAATCAGAGGAAATCATAGAAAAACATCTATAATTTCAGTTAAAAACAACAACTACTGATTACTACACAAACAACTGGCAGTTAGTAACAATCTAACTTTCATGAGTGCATGATATTCAATTTTTAGAAGTTTCGTTATAGCCTGGTTTTTAAATATGTATAAAAAAAGATCTAACTAAACCATATGTATTTAATTTATAATCCAACTTGTTAAATAATCAACTTCAGCTTGATAACTTCCAACTTTTTGTTTCTATATTGTTAAGTTTTTTTTTTTGTTCTTTTTTGGCATATTTTTAACATTGTTAGTCTTAAGTTGCGATGTGCTGTATCATCTTAAAAATGTTCAACTAAAAACGTTTGGAGATATAAAAAACATAATACAACTTTATAATTCAAAACTTCACTTACACATGCTACTTGTAGTTGTAATAAGTTTCATATAAGAAATAAGTGTAATTTTCAATGTGATAGTCTTGCTTTTATTCGTTGTAATTTTAAAGTTAACACATGAGACCATCCTCCATCCAGCTAAAAACTAAACTCAAAAAATTTGCCAAAAGTTAAAATTTTTAATGTTTTTTTTTTCAATTCTAATTTTAACTACAGTTAAAAAAGTTTGACAGCTAATACATTGTTTGTGATATTATCAGTAATTGTTGTTTTAACTGTAATTTCAGTTGCAAAAAAATAACTATTATCTAGTTTATTTAAGTCATTAAGGAATGCAGTAGATCCTCTAGACACTTGTCAGTCAATCTTTGCAAATATAATATTCAAGAATTGTTTTGTAATTATTTTTTTTCCCTAAATCGTCCTATAGGAAAGATTAAAATTTGACAGAGAATAAATACTGGACGGTTAAATATATTTAAATTTTGTATAATTTTATGTACAAATCTTAATTCAAAAATATGGGAATCTTTTAATAACATTTCAATTAAATTACAATTAAAAGTCTAATACTATCTATTAAATGTTTAGTTTAAATTTAGTTTGGTGCAGTTTTTATAACAAATAATAAAAACAAATTGCTTAAAAAAACTTCATAAGTTTAAAAAATAATGCTCAAAATTTTAAAAAATCGATTAAATTGCAAATATCCCTAATATTTATATGAAAAAATCGCCTTAACTTTCAAGAAGGTTACGGCAAAATCGCCAAAATTACTTCAATTTACACAGCTAACATTATAAAAAAATCTCCAACATTCAAAAAAAAAAAAATTCAAAATTCCAAAAAATTATCAACATTAACAAAATTGGAAAAAAATCGCTAGAATTAAAAGATAAATTGATTTTTTTTTTCAAGAAATGGATGTTTTAAATTTTATTTAAGTAATTTTTTTAACTTTAGTGATAGAGCAATTCCATTTAATATCACCGTGAAATAAATCGATGTTTTCCGATTTTGACAAAATTTTGTGAGTGTGAACTGTAGTGAACGCAAGTATTTAAAAATTTTTTTTTTTTTTATTTTGGATAACTCTGGCAACCCTATAGCTTCAAATTGTGGGGTACGGACTTCACTTCATAACTTTTTATGTGTAAAAAATATCGACAATTTTTTTTTGCATAAAAACGGCTAGGTTTTGGGGGGAAAAAAAATAAATAAAAAAAACTTTAAAATCAATTTTTGGAAAAAATCCTTTTTTTTTAATTTTTATAGAAATAGCTACATATGTGTTGTAAATACCCTGAAAATTTCAGAGCGGAAAGCTCCTTACTTAGTGAGATATCAGAAAAAATGTTGAAGTATGTACACTAGGGTGTCCCATTCAAAAAAAAATTTTGGGGATCATTCTTAATTTGAATACTCATAAGGCCAAGAATTTTTGAGAATTTTTTCAGATTTTTCGGAGGTGGTTTAGAGGTCGCGCAAATCGATTTTTTACCAAAAATCGAGTTTTTTGGGCTTTTTTGAATTTTGCTTGAAAATTGGTAAAAAATCGATATTTCTTCAGCTTCTGAGTCAATATTCTTAAAGAAAATTTTCCGATCTTTAATTTTATGTGCATAAATAATAAGTTTCGGCAATTATTTTGCACATTTTTACAATTTAATAACGGTTTTTTCGTAAATTTTCAACAAATATGGAAAAGAATGCTTTATAGCTTTTAAAATTTGTATAAAGACTATAAAAACTAATGATGCAGTTTAATAGACTATTAAGTTTTAAATTAATTAGCAGAAAAACAAAATGAATTTTCTCTCACCGTTCTCGAGTTATACCGTTTTAAAGCTTTGTACACATTGTATGAAATGTATAATACTATAAGGTGTGAACTAGATTTGCATTGGTTTAAACTTTAAATAATTGGATTTAGAAAATGTTTTTACAAATAAAATAATAGTTACTTACCACTCATACATAACAATTATATTAAAAACAAAGAAAAATAGATTTGTTATAAATCATTTATTAGAGTTCTTGCGATGCTGCTCTACCCCCTGCAGTAAACTCTGAAAGTCTGTTTCAGAAGTTGTGATATTGATATAACTATTAGCCAAGGCCACACCACGTTCTGCGACATTATTTACAACTTGCAATTGTTGAACTTTGTGTTTTGCTTCCTGAAATGATTTGTTGTTTTCCCTTTTCTGGATCCGTTTGTAAAAAATCAGTAGAAATGTTGCAGGCTTCAAAAAAAGTTAGGCTAGCTTTTGTAATAAAACACAGAATTTGTTTATTTTCAATCATGTCTTCTGTTAAATTTTCTTTCACTAATTCGTTGTTATTACTTGGTTCATGTAGGTTTATAAATATCTATAAATGAACTACTAGTTAGTCACTAAATAAGCTTAACATTAACTAACCTACGTTAAGCAAAACTTATCTAAATTTGTTTAAATAAAGAAGAAAAAAAAAATGTAGGTTTCTAAGCATTAAACGCAAAGTTTTGGTATCTTCCACTTATCAGTTTACAAAAATTTTAATTGTATTGTGACTTGTTATCTCTAAACCTATAGACTATCTGCCAAAAATAGGGTTGTAGTTCCCCCAAATCCAATAAGTCATGAATTTTAGTTCGAGCCATATCAGTGCCACCTAGTGATAACGGCTTTTTGGCTACTTTTTTTGCTGTCCACAACTTGACAACACTTAAAACTAAGCTTTGACATACAATAAATACATTTTCAAATCTCATAATCTAAAGTTTACAACAAATCGGATACCCAAATCGTATAGTACTAAAAATTTCATACATTGGGTGCAAAGCTTTAAAAGGGTATAACTCGAGAACGGTAAGAGAAAATTATATTGTTTTTTCTGCTAATTTATTTAAAACTTCATAATCTTTGAAACTGCATCATTAGTTTTTTTGGTCTTCATACAAATTTTAAAAGTTATAAAGCATTCTTTTTCATATTTGTTGAAAATTTACAAAAACTGTTATATAATGTATCAAAATGTGCAAAATCCCTGACGAAACTTATTACTTATGCACATAAAATTAAAGATCGGAAAATTTTCTTTAAGAATATTTACTCAGAAGTCGAAAAATTACCGATTTTTTAGCAATTTTCAAGAATAATTTAATAAAAGCCCAAAAAGCTCGATTTTTGGTACAAAATCGGTTTGCGCGACCTCTAAACCACTTCCGAAAAATCTGATAAAATTCTCAAAAATACTTTACCTTATGAGTATCCAAATTAGGAAAGATCTTCCGAGAAAATCCAAATTTTTATTTTTTTTGGGACAACCTAATGTACACAACAAAATGTGTTTTTTTCAAATAGTAATAGTAGTTTTTCAATAGCAACAATTAAAAAAGAAAAAATACATTTCCTGGTGTACATACATATTTTTTTATACCCCAAAGCCGTTCTTATGCAAAAAAAAAAATTGGCGATATTTTTTACACATCAAAAGTTGTGAAGTCTCTACACCACAATTTGAAGCCATAGGGTGGCCAGAGTTTTCCAAAAAAAAAAAAAAAAATTGTAATTGTAATTGTAATACTTGCGTTCACTACCGTACACACTCACAAAATTTTATCAAATCGGAAAACATCGATTTTTTTTTTTTACTTTTGGCCTTTTTACTTAATTTTGACGATTTTTTTCAAGTTCTGGCAATTTTTTTTTATACAAGCAATATATTAAATTTCGCCGATTTTTTTAAATTTTACAATTTTTTTTTTCCTTAAATTTTTAGTCGAATTTTTTAATTTTGTAGACATTTTTAAATTTTAAAATTTTTTTTATTTGACGATTTTTTGGACTTTGGCAGTTTATTTTTAAATTTTATGCATTTTTTTAATGTTGGAGCTATTTTCCAATTTTAGCTGTTTTGTTGAAATATTAGCTATTTTGACAATATCTTTCCAATTTTTACGATATTTTTGCACTTTTAGATAAAGTTTAAACACACAAGTAAAAAAATATTTTGCGAATTTTCGTATTATATACGATATAAGTATATCAGAAAAAGGAGAACGTCTAATTGTATCGTATCGATCTCATCTCATACAAATACACATTTTTTTATGCAATTAGATCTTATTTATTGAATACAGTTTATTAAAATTGCATCCGAATTTTGTATTCATCCAAATGTAGAAAATAATATCCAAATAGATACAATTGTATACAAATATATTGGATTACATGTGACACATATTATAGTACAGTAGAATCGCTATAATTCGTACCCCGATAATTCGAAAATCTTGATAATTCGTAGCAAACTGTCGGTCCCTTGAAAAAACTCCAATAATTCGTAATATTTCCATACATTTTGGTCCCCTCGATATTTCGTATTTTTTTTTTGCGGTGAAAGTGCTGCTGGGGGTGATGGTATTTGTGCAGAATGGAGTGAAAAACTGAAGGAACTAATAAAAGATTACGATGCCAAGGATATCTTTAACGCAGATGAGACTGGTTTGTTCTATAAATGCCTACCCGATCGTACACTTTGCTTCAAAGGTGAAAAGTGCAACGGTGGTAAGCACAGTAAAGAAAGAGTCACTTTATTATTTGCTGTAAATATGGATGGAACCGATAAACTTAAACCGCTACTCATTGGAAAGTCAGCAAAACCAAGGTGCTTTAAAAATATCCACAGTTTTCCAATGCATTATCGTCACAATCAAAAGTCGTGGATGACAACAGATTTATTTAATGAATGGCTCCAAATCGTGAACAAGGATATGCAAAGACAGAATAGGAAAATCCTTTTATTCTTGGACAATTGCACGGCGCACAATGGGTCGCCATATCTTAGCCACATAAATCTAATTTTTCTGCCGCCAAACACGACATCCAAGCTGCAGCCTCTTGACCAGGGTATAATAAAAAATTTCAAATCTTTATATCGCAAAGAATTAGTTACCAACCAGGTAGATTGTATCGATGATCAAAAATACTTCAAATTTACACTTTTTGATGCAATGCAAATTTCTTATAAATCGTGGCAAAATATCAGCAAGATTTGTGTTCAAAACTGCTTTCGCGCTTGTGGCTTCGTTAAAGACGCAATCTATGATTTGCCGGAAGATCAGATATTAAACATAGGCAACTTGTGGAGTCGTGTTTTCTGCAGTTCTCAAAATACTGTTTCTTTTAAAGAGTATGCAAATGTTGACAATGACGTGGCAATTGCAGGAATGTTGGGAGATGAAGACATTTTAGAAGAAGTTATAATTGACGACAACGAAAGTGATGACGATGATAGCAACTATAAAGAGCACCTTATGACGAACAACGAAGCAAAATCTAATCTTCAGCAATTTCTTTTCTACTTTTCAATCATGATGTTAATGATAACGTTTTTGATTCTTTGGTAATTTTGGAAAATTCTCTGGACAAAATACGCGAGAAAAGCCTTAAACAACACAAAATAACAGAGTTTTTTAAAGCATAATTTTTAACTTTTTTTTCTATTAAAATGAAATGTTTATATGTAAATTGTTTTCTTAATAAAATGAGAATATGTAATATGTAAGTAAATACTACATAAATGTATAAGAAAATATGTAACCATAACTGAAATAAAAAAAACCCTTTAATTCGTATTTTGTTTTTCATTTACCTCCATAAATCGAAATCTCAACAATTCGTAAACCCCTCTAATTCGTAAAAAATTGCTGGTCCCTTGCTATTACGAATTATCGGGATTCTACTGTATATAGATCGATATGTACTAAACAAAAAAATAAAATTTTGTGAATTTTCATATTATACATACCCAAGTAAAAAAAAAATTATATGGGAAATCAACAAATCATATTAAATTATATACAAATATGCGACAAGATCAAATTTGATTCGAAAAATGAAAACATATATTTGTATCTAAAATACATCAAATTGTATCAAATCGAATACAATTGCAACGAATTAAATTGAATTCAATGAAATTAGATACAAATTTGTACAATTTGATGTATATTAGATACAATTTCTAGTTTTTTCAACAATTATATCAAATTATATCTAATGTCATAAAATTTAAAAAAAAAATTGCGTACTTTGAAACTACTATATTTAATTATACCTTGAGTGTGTGATAACTTATTATTTGGCAATATTTTTTGGAGTATTTTTTATTGAATCCTAACCCAAAAAAAGACGGAAGCGCTAAATCATAATTTAACAGATGATTATTTTTGTTTTTTTATTTTTCTTTGGTTTATCCAATTGCTATTGAATTTAAAGATATTCAGTATTTAATAGCAATTGAAAACCCCAAAGAAAATTTAAAAAAAGAAGTTAATAAACACCCCCTTTTAAATTATGACTTACGTCTTTTTGGCGTTTCAGACAATCATGTTTGCCTTTTTTTATGCGAAGATGAAGCTGTGGAGCCAAAAAACAAATCAATTCTCTATTTTAACAATCTAATTATTTTGTAGAAAAATTGTCTTTAATCGAATTTTTTCACTATTAAAATGTTAATGTTCTCTCTTTTTTGTCCTTCCCTAAATGTACATAGCTAATACTTTTGTTCAAGTTTTAACCATATTTTTGATCAAGTTTATGTTAAATATCTCAGAAACCTCAACTACGGCATCATATAATTATATCTTAAATCATTGTTCATATGCCACCACATATAATTGAATGTGGCTTTGTTATGGACCATATACAATCATATCTGAAAATATTCAAAGCATTGGACACCATATATTTCTCTATAATTTTGTATATGGCTTATTAAAAATATATGGCTTTATCAAAAATTTAAAAAAAAAAAAATATTTTTATTGTTTGTTCACATAATTATTGTATAATTATATGGTCTACTTTTCGACACCTGTTTAAACCGATATTAAATGCAACCTATTTCTCATGGTTTTATGAATTGAGAAGAATGGTGGACAGGGGTAGGTTGACTATACTCTAAAGCTATGACGTGCAAAGTTTCATGTCTTCACCAATAGAATTGAAGACCATTAAAATGTCGAAAAATTACTTGAAACTTACAAGAGTTTTTTAATCATTTTATTTTTTTGCTCATGGTTTTTAACTTTTAGATCCGAACCAATACACAATGGACTCACTAGGCTTGGGAGATACATTCATTAAAAACGTAATTTCCTTGTCGCTGCTTGGTGAAAAGTTGTATGGTGGTATACAAGTGAAACCAAAATTTTCAGATTTTTTAACTTTCGCAAGTTTTTCCGTATGTTTTTTGCGCCGTTTAATGGACTTGAATTTTGAGAACCGTAATGTAAACATCACCTGCTAGTAAAAAAGGCATTTTAAAAAATGTTATGAACTTTTTGAAAATTTTGCAAAATTTAAATATTTTGTTTCGCATATTTTTATAAAAAACATGGCTTGAGAACATACTTAGTTAGGTGTGTAGAATGAATCCTTACGAAGGACTTAATTGATAAAGTCCAAAAAAGTAAAATTTTTATTTATTTATTTTATTAATTAATAATCATATAATTACAAATTATATACTATTACCCTAACCGAGCACTAGCTACTATGGCCTTCGGCGCGTTGTACCGAAAACAGACCAGTGCCTCTGGTGGGGATCGAACCCACGACCCCCGCACTGATAAGCCAGCACGCTACCAACTAGCCTACCGGGGCGCACATAGTAAAATTATTTTCATTTATAGTGTCTACATCGATAGTTTTCTCAGACACATTGCGATTTGTGACAACTACAGCGCTGTATTAATTCATCCAAAACGAACATTAATTAAGATTTTAATGAGCTTGATACTAAAATCGAAAAGGCATTAAAAATGCTAATGCATACCCAGTCAGAAAAAGATAAACGGACCACCGCTGGCAAGACACTTTAGGAACTGGTACAAGTGCTGGCATCAAGTGCTTTTGCAACCCTAAAATGAAAACATCATTAGACAAAAGATTCGTCTGTTCAAAATGTATCAGATAAGCAGCAGAGAAACAAAATTTACAACGTTGGAAAAATGCTGATAAAACCATGAAATACGTGGTCTAAAAATTAGTTTTCCAAAATACAATTAAAAAAAATCATACAGCTTAACTGCTGAGCTAGCTAGACATTTAATACTTGATAACTTAAAACGAAAGTAAATCAGAACTCCTGGGTATCAGTTGGCTGCTCAGATATGTCGGCACTGCCATAAGGTTTACTGGTAACAAGTTGGAAAAGCAAAAAATAGTTGGTCTTAAAAGAGCTTTTCCAGAAACAAAAAAAAAAATAAATTTTATATAAAAAAAAATATTAAAATGTATAAAAAAAATCACAAATAAATGTTTGCCTGAATCCGGATTCGCACTCGGAACCTTCCGACTACACACTTTTTTTAAATAAAGCATCATAATTTTTATAAAATAAATGCTTTACCAAGACTTTTGAGCCCTTGGTAACTTCTGACGGGATAGCACTGACAAAACACTTTTCCCGACGTTGACATAGTGCTTTTAGCCAATTCGTTGCCTATGATTTTTTATGAAGACCACTAAAATTATTGTAAACCGAACACTGGCAAAGCGCTTTTTGGAAACGCTGGTAAAGCGTCGTAAACAAGTATTTACTTACAATTCCTCGTTTAGGAAGTGCTTGAGTTTTTGTAATACTGGAAGTTTCTGACTGGATAAATACCTTTGACAGCTTTTTAACTATCTATACTTATGTTTTAACTACCGTTTACAGTACATTTTAACGAACATTTGTTTAAGTGAATGTTTTGGATCTAATTATAAGTTTTTCAAACAAGATCCTTATACTTTTTGAACATATTGTATGACACTATACATGTAACTACCTTTTTGCTTTTGTTTAATAAAACTTTTAAGTAACACTTTTTTGTTGTTGTTGTTACTTCAACTCCTGTTGTTGATATTGTTGCATTTTATAGAAAAGTGTTTGTTTCATATTTGTATCCTTAACTTTGAGTAGAGAAGACTGTTTTTTGCCACTTATTTTCCACTCTATACTTTCCTACTGTTTATTAGCGTAAGCATTAAAGTTGATTAAATTTTCAACAACATCATCATCATCATCACCGTCACCGTCATCCTCATCTCTATTGTCGTCATCATACTCCAGAAATGCACAGGAAACTGTATGCATACATTTATTAATATTTTATGAGTATAATGGTTGCACAGAAGTGGTAAAACTACCGGAAAATATGTTTTATTTTTTAACAAAAATAAAAATAAGAAAGTTTTCTTTATGGTGTTTTTAAAAAAGTTCAGGTGTTAGATAATTGAAAGGTTGCCAGAGATTTTAAAATGTATCCAATATAATTATATTATATATGTAAGACTAACAGGTCCCTTAGTTCATTCGTCTTTATATACAAATCATTCAGTCGTCTTCAATTACAAATTTTGTTAATATTATTTAAAAAATTTATAGCTATTTCATTGATTTATCCCTAATTTAGAATTTAGTCATATCAATTAAAAACTGAGTTAAAACCTTGTAAACATTTTAATTAAAATTTTAATCATACCAATTAAATTAGTAATTAAAAACCTTTAAACTTTCTAAAACAAAATAGTCAAATATTTCGAAATTCGACACTTGACTATTAATCTCTTTCAATATATTAAGACTACGATAATATTAAGTGTCCTTTTCAATATTTTAAATTTGGTTTAACCAAAAGTTTGAGTCACAAGAACTCTTTAAATTTTGTCTCTTTATAGTTAAAATATTGCCATCAATATTTAACTACATTAAATCCTTTTGTGAAAGATAACCTCAAGGACTTATTGATAAAGTTATCAATATTAACTTGTATCTACTTTAAAGCTCTTATAAAACTAATACTTTCTATTGTGTAGCATTGACTCTGGGTTGGTTTTAAAATTACTAGAATTTTTATTTTTTATCTGGTAGTAACTAATACTTATTATTAGTAACAAGTAAATTATTGTATCCTGCAACTACTACTAATACAAGTAGTATTACTACTACCATTACTTAACAGTAAACGTTATTGTCTCAATAGCAGAGTTTCTTTATGATATTGCCGCTAAGAGATATTAGGGTGGCCCTTCGTTATATGGGCCAAAAAAAAGTGTTCAAATTTTAGGTCTCAAAGCGATTGAAAATTGCAAATGCGTTTATATGGGAAAAAATTACTTTTTTCGAGACTTATGTAAATTTTTCAATTATGGGAAAAATTTTTATTCTACGTGTTAAATTATTTAATATAAAGAGATAATTATCTATTCAAAAAGGTATAAAAATTCAAATTTGGCTAAGAACCAGCCCAGTAAAAAATAATGCCCCAGACCAAAAAAGGTTAAATTATTACTTCATTGAGAAATTCGACCACACGTCATAAATATTTTTGAAATCGATTACTAAGTTATAATTTTTTTACTAAAAAGACTCAAGGCTATGAGATATGGAACAATATTTTTTTATTGGATGTCGTAAACCTGTCGTTAGATGACGTCATACGCGGACAAAATTTTTGGGACGTTTTTGAAATCTCTAATTTCAAATTTCAAAATTTTTTCTTCAACGAAACCGAAAAAATTGAGGTTTGGAGTCCAGTAGCTTGTTTCGAACACCTTAGAGAATGGAAATAAAAAAATTTAAAAATATCCACTGGCACACTTGGGTAGGCCAACGATTTGATTTTTGCGGATTTCGAGGAAATTGCGTTTTTTGGTGATAACACGGCTTATTTGCTGTTATAAAATATTTAAAATTAAAAATTAGCTACTTCTGTAATGTTAGTTGTTTATTTTATTCCCATAATTGAAAAATTTACATAAGTCTCGAAAAAAGTAATTTTTTCCCCATATAAACGCATTTGCAATTTTCAATCGCGTTGAGCGACCTCTAAACATTTTTCGGTTATCCCAAAACTTCGTATTTATCACTTTTTTGGCCATTCGCATATTTTGTTGGTGGTGGGGGGGGGGGGGGGGGGGGGGGGGGTGAGACCTTAAGATTTAACACTTTTCTTTTTAAGGGCCACCCTAAAGAGATATACTTAATAATTCAGACTTAAATTTTAAGAAAACTCGTTTTAATTTTTTGACTTTAATAGTGTTGCGAAAACTATAAATTTACTTATAGAAATTTTGTGAAATGTTTATAAAACAAGCACTTTTAAAATCCAGACACCCAGTTCGGTCTTCACCTTTTACATAAATAATTGCCGATTGAATAATAGTGGTTTACCAGTTCTATTTATTTTTGTGGCAATTTCTACTTGGTAAGTCATATAATAATAACACCGCGCAACTGGAAAAATCAAACAAGAGTACCGACCATTGATCCTAAATAATCCGGCCACTCAGATGGCGTACACAGTGTTTTGACTTATAGAAAAGATTTTTCGCAAATTTGCATTAAAATTTTGCACGTTTTAATTTGGTTTTGTGTACATAAAATCTTAAAAATAAAATTCTTCTTAGGGCCATTATTACAACTTGCCTTTAAAGTAAATGTTAGTATAAGGTAACTTTAGCTAAAGTGAGGAATAAAGTGAGCTATAATGGTTTTCGTTTTTACAACTTCCCAACAAAATAAAATTAATATTTTTGATAATTGGCAGCACCAAACTAAAAACCGATTATTGGTTTATGAATTGGTTTATAAAATACGTAGTGGCAACGTACTTTTATTTATTCGTTTACAAACAAACAATAATTTGTGAAATTCGGTTGTGAAATTCGGTTATTTTCTTCTTCTTCTTTAAAGAGCAGAAAATGTGGCAACTTTAAACACATAAACCTTAAGATAAAAGTTAAAGGCAACAATATCTTCCCTTTAGCTTATCGGTCACTTTTAGCTTAAAGTATACTTATAATAACGAAAAACTAATAATCTGTCAGATAACATCCGAACTTTAGCTATTGGCAAGTTGTAATAATGGCCCTTAGTTTAAAAGAGCTTAAGATAATATTACAATTGTAATATTTGTTCCCTGAAGAAGTCACCCAATGTGGAGACGAAATATTGGAAATAAATAATTAATAAATAAATGATCTTAAGCTCGCTTAAACTAAGAAGAATCAAATAACAGAAGATCAAAGAAAACTTAACAGTTTTAAAAATAAAATATTTTATCTTGGTTTTTTTATGGTAAATACATAAAAAACCTTTATTAACATTCGGGTATCATATTTGGTTAATAAATGTGCATCATTAACAAGTAAATCCGCGTTTTTTTTCTCAGTTTTTATTATATTCTAACATTTTTCCACGATTTATCTTCCCTTTGCAATCGACCAAAGCATGTTTGTGCATAATTAAATATAAAAATCTGACCAATTATTTCATGTAAAAATAAAAAAAGAAGAAAGTTTAGTTCATGGGAAAACGCGATATGTGCCTAAAATTTATATGACTGCATAGAGAAAACGGACGAATTAGCATACCAAAAATCAGCCGAAATAGTTTACATTCGCGAAAGCTATTTTAACAAGCACTTTCATTATTACAGTGAATGTCTACAAAATAATTTAAAAATTTATTTAAAAAATGTTCAAAAATGTATGAATTTTAAAATAAAATTTGAAATTTTTTTGTAGACATTCACTGTAATGAAAGTGTTTGTTCAAATAACTTTCGCAAATATAAACTTCTTTTTTCGCTATGCTGCCATATAAATATTGTGCACATTTCGCGTTTTTCCCATGAACCGGACGTTCTTATTTTTTCACGAAATAATTGGTTAGATTTGGATTCATTCCATACAAAACCATCAGAAAATATAAAATAAGCAAAAAAAAAAATGATTTTTAATGATGATATAAATGATTTTTCCAAATTTGTGGTTGAATACAGCGTGTATTTCAAAAAACTTTTTTTTAAATTTTCAAAAAAATATATGTTAATTATCAATTTTTCTTCTATACCGTCACCAAATCCCTATGTGGTACTACTGCATGTTTCTAAATTATCGGCTTTTTAGTTTAATTTTTTCACATTTTTACTTATAAGTCAGGATCCCGTAACATCTCCACGTAGTGATTTGGACACGACATAGGGAACTAATTTTTATTTAACATATATTTTTGACAAAATTTTAAAAGACCAGTTTTTTGAAATACCGGTTTTTGAACCGCTGTTTTTGAAAACAGTGCATTTTGCCTTGGAAAATTTAATAATATGTATGCACTAGTAAAACCACATATTAAACCACAATAAGTAGCTTTTAAACGAGGTATCAATGGCTCTCGTAGCTTAAGCCGTTAAAAAGATATGGAATATTATGTAACAATACTTTTTAAAAATGTTCGAATATTTTTCATATTTTGAAACTCGATATTTCAAGATCCGCTAGGATTAGCTGTCCTACATTTGGACGAAGTTATATATATATATGATGTACATTTTCTATACCAATTTTGATTGCAATCAGAAGGGGTGGTGAAAATGAAGTGAATGTTTACTTTCACTTTTGATTTTCATTATTTAATTTTTGTAGCACTAAGACCAGTTGTTTTGTGGTGCGAAATTTAAGAAAAATCGGATTACCCCTTGGCGACCTCTGATATAAGGAAAAAAAAAACTTAAATTAATTTTGTGATACATCATCTTTTATTTCAGACATAATTATGATCAAATGAAAGCATGTTTTGTATAGTATTTGTGTGCAAAAACAAAAAATTCTAAGATAATTGTTAAAAATTTATAGAAAAGAGGAAAAAGACGCTATTTTTTGTGAAAATCAAAATATTCGAGGCTAGCATGCCAAAATTAATAAAAAATTTTGTTTCGCAAGACATATTTTTATAAAAGTAATTTAAGAAAAGCTGATAGCGGGACGCCACTCTCTTTATCCAGTATCGCCCAGATTCCATTTTTCTCAATTTTGCTCCAACTAACTTTTAGACCTATTGATACTGTAATCTGAATAAAAAATTTAAATTTTTCAAACAAAATTTATTCTTCCTTCAAAAAATGCTTGTCTAATACCCATATTAATATTATAAGGAAATCATTTTCAAATTATTTCTTTTATAAAATTTTAAATAAAAAATGTGTACATTTTATAAGACAAATCCACTTGATTATATATTTTTTCTTGAGTATTTTTAAATATTTCGTCATGTTTCATTTGAAAAAATGCGTGTCTTTAAAATTGTTGATGAAATTGAATGCAAAAACCGGATTCAAATGTAACTGATTTTGTATATGTTTGTATCAGTTCAGATATAGTTTTATACCATTATATAAAATCTGATGAAATTATATCGGATCATTCTTCGGACAAAACTGTATAGAGACACATGTTTAATTACTTATAAATTTTTCATAATACGTTTGTGATATTTGCATGTTTAAAGTTTTCAATCTTTTTAACCCTTATTTAAAATTCACATTTAAAGCTTAGAAACGCTCTCATGAAAAGTGGAAAAAAATCATTCAAAGTCAAATATAACTTAATTACATGATGTATGACCATTAGGGCGGGTCGATTTAAAAATCGCTCAACGTTCAAGAAAGTCGTATTCTAGGGATCAAAATGAGAAACTTTGCCGAAGGAACCATACCTCTAAAACGAATTCTGATGTCCCGACTTTTGACTCGTAGGATCAAATTTTGAAAAAGCCCACTTTGATATTTCAAAACGTAGGAGGAATCTCTCCAAGATTATGGGAGCTACTTCTTCTCCGGGAGACGCGCTAGCAGATTAATGCATTAATCATCATTCTAGGTGACCGTTAAGGGGTTAAAATTTAAGTTGAAAGAGGGCCTTTTTAGCCGTGTTTTTATAGCAAAATGTACAAATCTCGGGAAACAGATATTTCAGAAAGTATTAGGAGTCTTTCCAAGATTAGGGTCTCTATTTCTTTTTCGGAAGACGCTTTAGCAGATGAAGGTATAAATTATATTCGATTGGGTTGGATTCGATTGGGGCACTCTAAATGCGTCAAAGTGGGATTTTTCAAAATTTGACCCTACGGGTCAAAAGTCGGGACATCAGAATTCGTTTTAGAGGTATGGTTCCTTCTGCAAAGTTTCTTATTTTGATCCCTAGAATACGATTTTCCTTGAACGTTGAGCGATTTTTTTTGCCTCCATAGACCATATATTATTATTTTTTACTCGGGAATAAACAAATTTAGTTTTAAGCGAAAAAATATGTCTATATACATATTATCAAATCCTTTTCAAATTCCTGTAATATTTTTAAAGCTACTTATTTGAGAAGTTCTGCAATTTTATGTTGATACTTTTGGTAGTATGCAGTTGTTGTCTATCTTGTCTTGTCGGTTTCGACATCCTTATTTCTCTTCCTCTGTTAAAGAAGGCGTTTTTATTTTTTTCTTCGATTTTTTTTTCCTTTTTGTATCTTTAAGTATGTACTTTATATATTAAGTTCATTGGCTTCTTAAGTTTTTTGTTTATCAATACTGCAGTCAAGATATTTTATGGAATAATAGAGTTGTTTTGACAACTTTTTCGTTTTGCTTTTGAAGTACTTTTATGTTTATAGACTTCGAACTTGGTTGTATTATGCACTTTTATATAATAGTTAAATTTTGCTGTTTATATGCATTAAAATGTCTGAATATATATTTAAAATATTTATGTATATTAGAGTACCCACGAAATATATGAATATTAAAAAGTTGTCTTTTCTCTCGCTCCCCGCGCATTTTATAATAGATTGGGTGTAAAAAATAAGATCTGTAAAAAAGCTAAACTTTTATCGCTCAAACAGGCCATGCCGTTTTGATGTTTGACCTTAAAAATGGACTAAAACAGGTTAAAATATTAGTTGTTCTACAACTTTTTAAATAATGAGTTTTCGTTGAAATGCGCCATAGATGTTATTATGCGCAATAAAATAAAAATTGTTTTTTTTAAAACATACTTTTGACCTGCGAAAAAAAAATTTAAGCGGCTATTATTAATTTTTGTGAATCGATAAATTTGGTTTGCTACACATCAGTTAATAGAAAATTAACTGTAGTCTTAGAAAAGGTGTGGTTTTTTTCAAAATATATCGTATATTCCATGACAAAATGCCAAAAATCTTCATTGAGAACAAAAATATTTTTTCTACTGCCATATTTTTTTACTCTACAATAATATACAGACATTTATTTAATAAAAAAGAAATAAAATAAAAAAAATTATGCGATTTTGTTAAAAGTAACACTTACAAATTTTTGGATACGAGTATAGATTTTTATTTTTTTTTTTTTATTAAACAAATTACTAAGACTACAACTAGCTCAAGCTGAAGTATCTAGTAGTACTATTCTATTGTTAAGATATGTGACTTAATAAGGATGATCTAATTTCCCCAAGCAGATCAATGGGTTTTGTACGAACCAATCTGCATTCGTTACATGGGTTAGGGAAAAGACGAGATGCTTAATCAAGTATAGATTAACAGTTTTTGATGAGCGATCCCTGCACTTAGGGAATTAATGAAAGTTGTATTGCTGCAAAAACAATTGTAAAAAAACAATTAGACTTAAATGACCTTGCTGAATGTGGAATAGAGCTAATTACGCGATTTAATGCTGTTTTAAGTCACCAAGAAGAGCAGAAGCAGTTCATTATCCATGCTATTATAAGAACGTAAAGTCAAACAAAATTTCAAAAGAGAAATTTATGAAGTACTTAAAATAAACTCGTAATTGATATACGTATAAAAATACCTTATAAAAATCTTAAATAATAATACATAACAAATAATTAGAATACTGAAGTCAAATTGAGGGAAATTGTATCTTTTTTTTACTAAAAGTAGATTTTTTCATTTTAAGTAGAGTTTTAGCAAAAGTTTTTTTTCAATAACCAACACTTAACACAAATTTTGAATGTCAATTGTCAGAAGTGGCCGCTTTTTTAGTGACAACCGTTTTTACAATTTATGGTATAATTTACACGAAATACTTATTATAAGTTACAAAGAAAACTATTTCTTACGACCATTGATTTTTTGTTAAAAATAAATAAAATTGGAAATGAAAACGCGACTTTTAAAATTTTTTAAAAACTGTAAAATATTTGTATAGCAATTTAGAATACGCTACAGAACATAAAAAAAACTTGTATGTTTTTTGTTATTTTGTCATGGAAATAAACGATATATTTTAAAAAATTTATCAAAACTGGAGTTTACACCCTATTAGCTGATGTGTAGCAAACAAATTTATCGATTTACAGAAATTAATAAGAG
Organism: Delia radicum; assembly: GCA_021234595.1. Taxonomy (NCBI): domain Eukaryota; kingdom Metazoa; phylum Arthropoda; class Insecta; order Diptera; family Anthomyiidae; genus Delia; species Delia radicum. The sequence goes on from CM037852.1 coordinate 94,814,256, forward strand.
CCGCTGAAGTTTTTTTAATTTTAACTTTGATCGCAAAAATCATCGCGATTTACTATTATTTTATTGCGCATAATAACATCTATGACACCTTTTAGCAAACACCCATTTTTTTTTTTAAAGTTGTAAAACAACTAATATTTTAACCTTTTTTAACCCATTTTTGAGGTCAAAAGTCTAAACGGCTTGCCTGTTTGCGCGATAGAAGTTCCGTTTTTTTTCAGATCTTATTTTTTACACCCATTCTGTCATAAAATGCGCGGGGAGCGAGAAAAAAAAAATAACTTCGCTTCTTAGGGTACTCTAATGTATATTCATACTATATGTAAATAACTTAAATGATTGTAAACACTTAACACATTAAGTTAAGTAAGTACAATTTTGCTAGATGACAAAATTTGTAAATATAAAAACTTGTTGGCAAATATTAGGGATGAGAAGAATTAACAAGCGAAATTTCAAATAAAAAAATTATAATTTTTTGCGTATGATTAATATTGAATTTTTGTTAAAAATACATTACCATCACGAGTTAAAACGTTTACATACATAATAATGCATTATTAAATACAAATATATGTGTATTTTACCAAATTCTAACAAATGTCAAGGCATATGTTTATGTATAAATATTCCCAGCACAATTTTTTAAAACAGATTACCTTTGAACCTGTTCTAGTACAACTTCTTTTACCAACGGTTACATGGAAACGGTGCTATAACAGGTTCCTGGGAGTCGAAATGTAAGGTTTCACTGTTACAGAACTGTCACAGAACCAGCTATATAACTGGTTCTAGAACCGGTTCTAAAGCAACCTGTTCTTGTTTGGAGGTAAATACCCTATTGCAAATATTACAAACTCCATATAAAAAAAAAAAAACAGTTGCAGAACAGAAATTAGAACCTGTTATAATACAGTATAAGCTGTTTTACAACCAGTTATTTGGATTTTACTATTTTACTGGGTTGCTTATATATAAATATTGCTTATACATAAAATTGTTTACCCGATGAAAAAAAGGTTATATATACTCATAAACAACTTGCTATCTTTATATATGCTTTTATATTACTATATACATGTGTTCATATCTTCTACTTAGTTTATTAATATTTGTACTATATGATGATATCATAAAGTATGCGCTGTGCATACTTTAGGGACACGGCCAAAATTGTCCCCGAAATATGCGGTGTATCGAACCAACTGTCCTCATCTTATACGCTAGATGTATGAAAAGGCGCGAAAACTTTGCGGACAGTCCCCAAAGTAAGCAAATGTCTCTAAACTATGCGGGGGGAACGAATAAATGTCCCTATATATATATATATATGCACAGCGCATACTTCCGAATTCAGGTTCATAAAAAGTATAAATTTTAAGATTTAACATTATTTTCAATTTATAACGAGCTTTCAACCTCCTTATATTTACAAAAATAAAGCAAATCAAACATATTAGCTAGGTTGGTACTAGTATTTCGATCTGGCTAAAGATCTCATCAGAACCCGAAGTTTTAGAAAAGGTAGAGCCTCCATAATAGGCAGAACTTTAACAAAAAAACTATTAATCATCAATTTTGCTCCATTCTTGTCTTCTTAGTAATCAAGCACGTGGTTAGGTCTTTTCCTAACAAGCATCATGACGTTACTAAACTTTGAAGACCAAAAATGTTCTATTTATATAAAAAACTTTTAGTGTGTACTCTGGCTCAAGTAATATTTTTTACAGTTATATTAGTTTTTTGTTTTTATTTTATTTTCAATTTATAACGAGCTTTCAACCTCCGTATATTTACTAAAATAAAGTAAATCAAACATATTAGCTAGGTTGATTTAACATTATTTTTCACAAATAAAATTTATATGTGTTATAAATGAATTACAAGCAGTACTTAATTGGATAAAAAAAAGTATAAAACATTAAACATTTTTTTTATTTAGTTTTTTATTTAAACAACTTATTAGATAAAACTGCATCACTGTATTTTTCTTATATCTTTGTGAAAAAAAGGGCGGACAGCCAAGAAAATAAAGGGGTTTAATTAAGAACTTGTCCACTATTATTTTAACATATATTATTTTTATGGCTGTGAACTAAAGAATAACGTAAATTTGTTACTTTGTACGATATACTTTTTTTATAGCTCTCAAACTCTTTGACATTAGCTGCCAGTGCACGTAACTCATGAGAATCTGTTGGACAAACGTCGTATACCTATAAAAAAACATAAGAAAAAATAGGTTTGTTGTTAAAAGAAGAAGAGTTTCATATCAATGTGTTCTGTGGTATAAACATTAATCAAGAAAACTTAAAATATTAAAAAAAGTAACAAATTTAAATAAAAGACAAAAACATATCCAAAAGGTGGAGCAATGCTGAACTACTGATAACGCTTAATTTTCTGTCTGATAATCGAGATTTTGAACTATAAAAAATATGGCTATTTCTGAAAAACTAAACTACTATAAAAAGTTTTTGGAAGAAACAAAGCAAGATTGTACCTGGGTTATTGTGAAATGGATGTGTTATTTTTAAACTTGATTTGGAACTCCAAAAAAATGGAGATTTCACACAGGTGCTTGTATTTTTGCAATCATAACTGATGCAAATTGGCGCGCAAGTCAGCAATAGTGTAACTTCGCAATTTTCTAATTCTGCAAGAGGAAAATTTATGACTTGAATACTCTTATTGGTTTCGCAGGTTTTTTCTTTTCCACATATTTTTATTTTATTTCCTTATTTTACTTTCTTCTTCTATTGTTTAAACACACACGCAAAAAAATATAACTTTGTTATTAGCTAGCCAATATTCACAAACATCATTAGAAGAACCATAAGAACATTTTGCTTGTAAGCATCAATTTTTGTAATCGAGTCCTACTGGCGGCTGTAGATTTTTTAATTTTTGGTGTTTTTATTTATTTAAAAATACATTTTAAGCTCGGCCGTCTAACACATCGCATACTAAGAATATGTCAAATTAAAGTGACTGATCCTCTTTATATAAAATATCCGAGCAAGGATCGAACGCCGCTTTTTTGGACCACGTAATAGTTATTATAGCCCAAACTAATAATATCCATCAGTACGTTTACCTCCATCCAGTATTTATTTTACTCGACAAAAATAATTCACCATTTTAACAATTTTACTTCATTCAATTGATAAAACTTTTATACTTATAAAATGTTTAAACAAATTTAGCATTTTGTGTAATATTGTTGTTGATGTTATTGTAGCTTAATTCATTCAAACAACTATTATCTCTTAATTCCTTTATTTTCCTACAATCAACAATATTTGATATTGTAAGTGTATGTGTGTTTTGGAATTTTGTAAAATATATTAAGAGTATTTACAAGCGACATTATTTTGTATTGGCTTCTATTTATAGAGGGTTATTCAAAAGTGGGTTACAATTAATATCAAACAATTTGAAATCAAATTATATTTTAAAATTTTTTTACCAATATAATGGTAAAGTTGTGTAGACTCTGTAACCAGGGTTGAGTTTTGGAAGTTAAATTTTGTTTGTTTTAAAGATGTAACTTACCAAAATGTTGATCTACACAGAAAGAATTTCTTGGACTAGTTTTAATGAAATGTTAACTAATTAAAATTCTTCACAATATCAATAAAGTATTTCTTAAACTTTTTGGTAAAACTTCATAGTTTTAATGAAACAATTTTTAATGAAACATTTTCATTAGACGTATAAAATTTTTAAAAAAAAAATTACAGTTTTCATTAAATTTTATGAAAAAAATCATTAATTTAATGAAAAGTTTCAATGGAAGAGTTCCACAGATATTTCCTACACTCAAAAAAGTCTGCAACATTTATGCTTGGAGGATCCTTGCAGAAAAATTAGCTTATATCAGAAAAAAAACTAAAGCTAAAATCAGCAACATTTTTGAGCTTTTATTTGAGTGTAAATCTAATACACAAATTCATTAATATCACAAAACTTCATTGAATTGACTCTCTCAGTGTATACGATATGATATTAATGTCTTTAGCCATATTTGTTGAAATATTTTATGTAAAATGGTAGATATTTAACTTCAAAAATTGTTTTTATAGAATGCCTAGCCAGATAGTCCCGAGTTAATTTCGAACGACATTTTTTTTATTTTATCAGAGATTCACTTTTGCTTAATATCGCCTCTTTATGTATAACCCATTGAATAAATACTTTCACCACTTTTTTCTGCATTTTTGCTTTAAGTCTATTTTAATCGTATTTTTTATTGTTGTATCTAGGGTTTGAGAATTCTCTGACTTTTTCATTTCCATTAATTCCTGGGAATAATAATTTATTTTCCGGGAATTCTGGGAAATTTTTCTTACTAAACAAACGGTATTTATATTTCAAAAACAATTCTAAAAACATATTTTAACTAATAAATCAAAAGGAAAACACAAACCTGAACCTTATATTACATAGATCTCTAACTCTTTGACATTAGCTGTGAGAGGTAACTCATGAGAATGTGTTGGACATACGTGGTATACCTAAACACAGAGAAAATTTTTGCTATTTGCCAACTGAAATTCGGTTACTACGACTCAAATTCGGGTGTTATGAATTTCAGTCGGTAGGTACAACTGAACGTTTGTTCCAAACCCAACATTTTCAAAATTATAATGTAAATATCGTTGTACTAACTGAATTTATAAGTTGTTAATATTAAATACATCTTTCAATTCGGATGGCACTTTATTTCTCTGTATGTTCCAACTAGGAATTACAGGATTATATATATTTATATATTTGTTATTTGTTGTATATATATATATATATATATATGTATGCATACATATATATATATATATACAACAAATATTTGAATGTATATGAAAAAATGTATTTGCTGATAAAAGAAGAAGAGCTTTATGTCTATGTAATCTATGCTCAGAATAATTTAAAACATACATGCTAATATTAAAAAATGATACAAAACGTTTTAAAACTTCTGTATTTTATTGATATCAAAAACAGAATTTGTTAGGTGCTACTACCTCTGTTCTTAAATATAAATTCAGTTTATTTATGGATCGATTATTTTTTCTCCATTTTTGCAATGAAATCAAGCTAAATATTTATCTACCATCTTAATTGATCAATTAATTTTTGCCAAACCCAATAGCACGAGTAAAGTGAAGTTCAAAATTAAAAATCAACTGTAAAATAATAAATAAGGGAGTAGTAATAATAAATAAATCAATTTATAAATCTCATATGCGAAAATTAAAAAAAAAAATGAATCTCCTTTTTTTACAGTAACACAATATATATAGGTACCCAGGAAACTTTGGTAATGGATGCGAAAAAGTAATGCATTCCCTTGTAATGTGTACTCCTTGCATGTATCATTATTTTTCAACAAAAAGTAATGAGTTGCCTATAATGGGTTGCATAAAGCATCACTTTGTAATAAATACTCCTCTTCTTCAGCATTATTTCGAAATAATAATAGTTGGTTACATAATGCATTGCATTGTAATGTATGCTCCGTACATTCAACATTAATTTAAAACATACATAATTGAACACTCTTAGATTACCTTGTAATGATACCTCATTACCTTTTACATTATTTAAAAATATAAAATAATGACTTACCGATCATCGATTACGTAATGTATGAATTATAAACATAAAGTAATTATTAAAATATATTTTTAAAAATCTATTTATGGACACATTACTTTGCGATTTTTTTGTAAGCATGATTGTAAGGTGTATATTTTTAATATCACGAACGAAAACATTCATTTACATTTTTAAGCAATCAAATATTACATGTATCGATAGTTCAGTTGGTAGAGTTCTCGTCTAACTTATTGTTAACAACCAAGAGACCCTATGTCTCTGTAATAATTTTTTTTTATAACATTTTTTTTATGACACCTTGTTTTCCCATCATGTAACCATATAAGTAACCAGTTACTTTACCTCCTGCAAGGTAATGAGTCCACCCATTACTTTTAGACTCATCGCCTGTGAAATTCGTCAGTGAAGTAAAGTTTAATGTAATGCGTGTAGTACTTAATAGGTACGGCGTGATAATTTTTGACCAATTTTGTCCTATCTCGCTTAGTTTCCGAGATATAGCCTATTTTATGACTAAAAAATAAAAAATATGTGAAAATAACTCCATCTACAAATTAGACTGATAGAGGAGACACACTAAAATAAACCGGCGAGCTCTAGCCGAGCTGAAACGCGGGCATGCCAGCACCGCAAACAATCTGGCCATACAAATGATACCTTTTTTTATCCCCAGCTGACGGTACAGAATGGTGTAAAAACAATTGTGCTTTAAATTAACTGACGAAATTTATAAATTTAAGAATCTCGAATTAGGCTGAAACATTAGTTCAAATACTTATGAATTTTTTCTTGAGGTAAAATGAATAATAACTTTAATAAAATATCTGATTTAAACGATAACAGCAGACAATATTAGCTCAACTGAATTGGAACCCTGAATTGGAATTGGAACCCGTTTAACAGACTTTTGAACGTACGTTTTTTTATGCATCAGAACGTGTGAACTTAACTGTCCCACACTTCTAAAAAGAATCACCAAAAACACAAAAGTGTGAGGAAAATGAATATACAATTAAAAAATTCCAAAAAAAGGTTAAATATTTGAGCCATACCATTTTTTAGTCTTTTTTTTAAGCTTTTGGATGAAAAATTCTCTTTTTGATGAACTACTTTCATACAAAAATTTAAATTTTCAGTAAACTAAAACTAAAACTTCGGGTTTTGATGAGATCTTTAGCCAGATCGAAATACTAGTATCAACCTAGCTAATATGTTTGATTTGCTTTATTTTTGTAAATATACGGAGGTTGAAAGCTCGTTATAAATTGAAAATAACATAAAAATAATCTCGATGTATATAAAAACAAAAAAACTAATATAACTGTAAAAAATATTACTTGAGCCAGAGTACACACAAAATTTTTTTTATATAAATAGAACATTTTTGGTCTTCAAAGTTGAGTAACGTCATGATGCTTGTTAGGAAAATACCTAACCACGTGCTTGATTACTAAGAAGACAAGAATGCAGCAAAATTGATTATTAATAGGTTTTTTGTTAAAGTTCTGCCTATTATGGAGGATCTAGCTTTTCTAAAACTTCGGGTTCTGATGAGATCTTTAGCCAGATCGAAATACTAGCATCAACCTAGCTAATATGATTGATTTGCTTTATTTCTGTAAATATACGGAGGTTGAAAGCTCGTTATAAATTGAAAATAACATAAAAATAATCTCGATGTATATAAAAACAAAAAAACTAATATAACTGTAAAAAATATCACTTGAGCCAGAGTACACACTAAAATTTTTTTATATAAATAGAACATTTTTGGTCTTCGAAGTTTAGTAACGTCATGATGCTTGTTGGGAAAATACCTAACCACGTGCTTGATTACTAAGAAGACAAGAATGGAGCAAAATTGATTATTAATAGGTTTTTTGTTAAAGTTCTGCCTATTATGGAGGCTCTAGCTTTTCTAAAACTTCGGGTTCTGATGAGATCGTTAGCCAGATCGAAATACTAGTATCAACCTAGCTAATATGTTTGATTTGCTTTATTTTTGTAAATATACGGAGGTTGAAAGCTCGTTATAAATTGAAAATAACATAAAAATAACCTCGATGTATATAAAAACAAAAAAACTAATATAACTGTTCAGTAATATTGTTTTGTCTTTTTCCCCAATTTGGGAAACATTAATCTAAAATCTTCTTTAAAAATACCAATAGTCTTGACATATTTTTTTTAGCTTTAGGTATTCTAACACCTTTTTTATAAAATATTTAAAAAAAAACACTTTCTTTAAGCTTTCATAGAGATTTTTTACTTAAATTACTAAAATGAAAGAAAATATAAATCAAATTCGATTACTTAACGCTTACTCTACCCTCTACACTACACTTATTTTTAAAAAAATAAAAAAATATGATATTGAAATAAAAATGTATAGTTTTGTTTTAATATGTTCATTAGGATATTAGTCATTGAAAAAAAATCATTAAATGCCTAAACTTCTCGTCAGGGCTATATAGTGGCGATATTTGTTAACAAAGTCAGATTTTTTTGATCAGCCTTTATCTCCGTAAAAAGGGACGTCTGGTGTATCTCGTAAACTGTCTTGAAATTTGTCACGTAGCTTCACTTAATGACCAGAACAAAACAAACCAAACAATTTTTCGTTATTTGAATGTTTTTGTGGGTAAAATTGGCTGAGAAGGAACAAATTCGGACCAATTTTTTGGTGAGTAGGAGTGGAGGGAGCAAATGTGTAAACATTTTTCTATTTAATTTAAGCACCCCCAAACAAGAATCAGAAGTCAAATCAGAAATATATCCACAAACAAAAAGTCGGTAGTGAAAGAGTTAACAAATTTTTTATACAAAATCGAAAAAAAAAAATCATAAAAAACTAGTTTTTTTAATTAAAAAAGCCTTTTCAGTAGGGCCCGCTTAAATGATTCCATGCATTTATGCGTGGAATCATTTATCCAAAAACTCGAATAAATGGGCAATAACGCATTTAGGAAAACAAATAAATTATTTTTAAATATTTTACTTTTAAATTTAAAAAAAATAAAACCAACATTTATTTTTCGATGTTTTATCATAAATTATGATGTGAGCAAGATTATTTTAATTAAAAATCATTTGTTTTTTGTTAAACAAAAACCGTCCAATGGTTATTTATTAATTAAAAATGTATTCTTCCGCTAATATTATGCAGACTTTATCTACTGACAGATCCTTACATGTTTCATTTCGCATCACCGAACATCCTCAGAGGACCAATGAAGAAGGGGTAGAAATTTTACCCAAATTATATTTTTTGTAGGAAAAAGATTTACGCTTTACCCGTAGTGTTTTATTTACGTGTAGGAAGTAAAAACAAATTCTTTAATGAACAAAATTTTTAACACTGTTTGTTTAAAAATATTAATTTATTTCCTTCAAAGGACATTTTCTTTTCGTTTTTCGAGTTAAAGTTAAAAATAAGTTTAATTTTTAACATAATTTTGTGTTTAACTAAAAATTTTGAAAAATAATTATTTATTTTGCGAAAAAAAAAACTCATATTTTCCAAGACGCTTAATTTTGTTCTTACTTTAATAATTTAACTCTACCTAAGGTAATTATTTAAGCGAGGAACGCATTTAATAGGGACGCATTTAAATGCAAGTATTTCCATGATTTTTGTATGAAATAAATTTTTGCCCGCAGTTTTTGCGCATTTAAACGGGGAACGCACTTAAGCTGTGGCAACTACTTTAAAATAATTTTTAAACTTTTTTCGTTTTCCCATTAATTATCGTCGAACTTTTTCTGGGAATTATTGGGAAATTTCACCCGGGAATTCCCGAATCCCAAACCCTAGCTGAGTCTTATATATTTTGGTAATTGTGTGTGTGCAAATTTAAGTCAATTGTTATACTTACTAACTATTTAAGTATTAGATTAATTGTTGTTTAATTGTGCTTGTTATTTAAGCATTTTGAAATGTTGCTTTTACTAGTGTTCTAAAAGAAAACAACACACAAAATTTATTCTGATATCGTTGTTGAGAAAATACCAGACCATCGTTATACGATTAAATTATGTATGTAAGAGTAAATGAATAAATGTGTTGGTTGAAGCATGATAGATTGATTGAAAATAATACTTCAAAATATTATAAATTCAATTTTATTAGATTAACATTGTTACACTTGTTTGTGGTTTGTTATACAAGTAGAACAATGGTCAGATATAGTTGAAATATATTATGACGTTAAGGATTATTAAAGATCAATGATGTGAAATAATGAGTCTGATGATGAAAGATTTGTTTGTTCGAAATATAGAAATAACTGTATATAAAAGTGAATATAAAAATAGTTACTACACCTTTCCCTCGATTAATACAAACATTTTTTTACACGATTTCACTTTTACAGTTTTTTTTTTTTATTTCTCGTGTAAATCGATTGAGGTGGAAATTATCTCGATTTACACAATTTTTTCTTTATTTTTTTTATTTCAAAATAAATGGAAAATCAAATCGCTATAGAAAAAAATTCACAACCTAAAACGCCACGTATCAGAAGTTAAAAGAGAAAGGAAGAGATCGGAAAAACCAAGGAGTTTATATGTAAGGAGTACCAGAATTTATCAAACAAGTCGTCATTTAGGACATCAAACGCAACATTCTGTCAGACAGGATATTCTGCCTCGCTCCAAAAAGTACACAGTGGTAAAATACGGTCATAACTCTATAACTTCTTTGTTGTTTAATTTAAATAACTGAAATTGGGTACATGAATAAAGGATGTACAATGTAAATGTACATCCATCGATTTAAAAATCACTCAACGTTCAAGAAAAATCGTATTCTAGGGATCAAAATAAGAAACTTTGCCGAAGGAACCATACCTCTAAAACGAATTCTGATGTCCCGACTTTTGACTTTTGAACAAGCCCACTTTGATATAATCTCTCCAAGATTATGGGAGCTACTTCTTCTCCGGGAGACGCCCTAGCAGATTAATGCATAAATCATCATTCTAGGTGACCGTTAAGGGGTTAAAATTTAAGTTGAAAGAGAGCCTTTTTAACCGTGTTTTTATAGCAAAATGTACAAATCTCGGGATAGAGATATTTCAGAAAGTAGGAGGAGTCTTTTCGAGATTAGGGTCTCTATTTCTTCTCCGGAAGACGCTCTAGCAGATGCATGTATAAATTATATTCGATTGGGGTTGGATTCGATTGGGGCACTCTAAATGGGTCAAAGTGGAATTTTTCAAAATTTGACACTACGGGTCAAAAGTCGGGACATCAGAATTCGTTTTAGAGGTATGGTTCCTTCGGCAAAGTTTCTTATTTTGATCCCTAGAATACGATTTTCCTTGAACGTTGAGCGATTTTTTTGCCTCCATACAAATCGACCCGGCCTAATGTACTTTAATGTTTTATAATTTATCTGATATTTCGGCAAACTATTTATAAATATTGCCTTATGCATTATATAAAAAATTATCAAATTCGGGTCATGCATTCAGAAGGTATGTGTAAAAGTATGAACTTTTTTTAGATTTTCATACATTTTTGTAAAACTTTTTTTATTTGGACCTAGTTTGGCAGAAATTACTGGTAATAAAATGTAGTTATATTATGAAATTCACGCACTGAAAGAAACATTTTGTATTGTAGCCAGATTTCATTTATAGAGTTGTATTTTTTTTGCGGTAGCCCTAAACAAAAGTAAGTTGTATTATTGAGCTAATCGCATGACTTTCTCATTAGAAAGGATAATTAATACTATCATTTAAAATCGATAGTCTTTAAAAATTAAATGATTTTCAAAAAATGTATTAAAACCAAATAAATTTGCACATTTTCACATATATGTAGTCTTAGTACATGGACCGATTTGGATGAAATTTTATTTTTAATACAAATAAATATTTTGCCCAAAATTCGGAATGTACATAGTACATTATGCGTATTTGTTGGTAATTTTACCAATAATTCATTTGCAATACATGAAGTCACAAAATAGCTTCCAGTTAAATACATGACAAAAAACGGCAACTCAAAAGGCAACTAATGACATTACGTATTATCAAAGTAAAGCCTCAATCTTCAAGAAGTACCAAGAATTTTCTGGAGCTTATTCAAATTTGGTAGTTTTATCATTTTTTTTATTTCTTATAAGTACGATTTCTAGGATTAAATAAATCATGGAAATATGTAGTGAAGATACATAAAATCGCAAAAAAATTATTAAAAACAAAACTAATTTTGACATAGAAATAATTTTATAAAAAACTAAAACAAAAGGATTGCCATTTCCTACCTTGTTTCTATAGGGGTCTCGCTTTTCGGCTCTGAGAGCATATTGGTGGTTGGTATGATCTAAATTTTACCATATATTTTTTCCATGGAAAAAATTTCACATATCGTATTATATCAACCATTCGTCGCCAAAAGGTTAAGAGATAACTGACTGGGTTTATAAATAATCTCTTCAAATTGAAGGGATTATTGAAAGAAAACTTGTATGGAGAATCTTGTGATAATAAATAGATAATGCAGTTGTCTTCAAAACAACTGAAACCTCGTTCATGTGAATGGGGTATAAGCCATTTTCTTCATATTTTGATAAAAAAAACCGCTTAACTATTTAAAATTTATAAATTGCTCGCAAATGTGTTTTAATTTATGCTAAGATAAATCAATCAAATGAAAATTCCGGCACGCAAACAGGTGAAAACAAATAAATTTTTCTGTCTCAAAAATTAGCAATTAATTCACTAAAAATAAGTGAAAAACGAAATCAACTTAATTTTGCTTTAACCATGACATTTGTAAAGTATGACGAAAATTAAACAAAAACAACAACTAAAGAGATGTCATAAAAGTTAAATTTATTAATAAAATATGAGTATGACAATGATAATAATTTCAAGCAAAAAAAAATATGTGTTAATATTATTTAATAGCCCAGCAAAACTTGGTAAATAAGATTTGTTTTGTATGGTTAATATAAATGTACTTCAAAGTACTTTAAAATTAATGTCAAACTATATGTTTTGTATTTTTGATGCAAAGGCAGGTTCTTAAACAGAATTTTTATGATAAAACAATGTTAACGGTTAGCTTTTGCTGTGTTATTTTTAAGTCTGTTGTTTTATGCCATATTTCAGATTTATTAAAATATTTCTATGATGTGAGCAAGATTATTCAAATTCAAGATCATTTGTTTTTTTTTGTTAAACTGACAGGTCCTTACATGTTTCATTTCGCGTCACCGAAAATCTTCAGAGAACCACCCAGCAAAACTTTGGTAATGGGTGCGATAAAGTAATGCATTACCTTGTAATGTGTACTCCTTACCTGTATCATTATTTTCCAACAAGAAGTAATGAGTTACCGATAATTGAACACTTATGGATTACCATGTAATGATACCTCATTACATTTTACATTACTTCAAAACATAAAATAATGACATACCGATCATCAATTACATAATGCATGAATTATAAACGTAAAGTAATTATTAATATATATTTTTGAAAATCTATTTATAGACATTTTACTTTCTGATTTTTTGTAAGCATGAGGGTATATTTTTGATATCACGAACGAAAACACGAAGCAAAACAACTCATTAACATTTTAAGCAATAAAATATTATATGTATCGATAGCTCAGTTGGTAGAGTTCTCACCTAACTAATTGTTAACTATTAGAGTCCCCAGGTTCGAAGCCCAACATGACCACGTTATTTACTTAATAAAACAAAAGATATTTCTTTAAATAAAAAAAATGTTTATACATTTTTTATGAAAACCTATTATAGACACATTACTTTTTCCCACCATGTAACCATATAAGTAGCCAGTTACTTTACTCCCTACAAGGTAATGAGTCCATCCACTACTTTTAGGCTCATCGCCTGTAATATTCATCAGTGAAGTAAGGTGTAATGTAATGCGTGCAGCCCTATGTCGATACATTACTTTACCCATGATTTGGTAATGCGTGGTTTTGCTGGGCAATGTAGAAGGGGTGGAAGATTTTATCCAAACGCCCTACCCTTATTGTTTTATTTACCTAATGAAAAGTAAAAAAATAAAATTGGAAGAATTGAACTAATTCAAATCAAATATAAAACAATTTTAACTCATAAACATTGTAAATAATTATTAAATAAACATTGCACGGTTTTTTGTTTAACAAAAAACAAATGATCTTGAGCTTGAATAATCTTGCTCACATCATAATTTATGATAAAAGATCGAAAAATAAACTTTTGGTTTTAATTTTTTTAAATTTAAAAGTAAAACATTTTAAAATATTTGTATTAGCAACAAAACCAAATAATTGATAAAGTAATGTATCGCCACAGGGCTTCACTTATTACAATACAACTTATTTCATTGATGAATTTTACAAATATTTTTTTTTTAATTCAAAAATTAACGTGTTCTCGCTGGGATTCGAACTTGGGGTCTTTTGGTTGTTAGGTAAGAACTCTACCCATAAGTTGCTTACGAAACATCACTAAGGAATGTGTCTTAATATAGACTTTCAAAAAAATATTTTAAATATTACTTTAAGTTTATATTTCATGTATTATATAATTGATGCTCGGTAAGTCATTATTTTACGTTTCAAAATAATTTAAAAGGTAATTGTGTATCATTACAAGGTAATACATGACTACACAATCACTGGTAACGCATAACTTTATGTTTCGAAATAATGCTGTAGATAAGGAGTGTCCATTACAAGGTAATGCATTGTAACCGATTAACGGTAATTGATTACTTCTTCTTGGAAAATAATGATGCAGGTAAGGAGTATGCATTATCGCGCCCATTACCAAAGTTTTGCTGGGACAATAATATTAGACCGTCTGTGAAAAACATCAGCATCACTTATGTTGACCATAAAACTAGCCAACCAAAAATAAAATCTTTTACTAAAATATAAATATTTAGCTTTCTCCCTATGACATAGAAAATAAAACAAAAACAGCCATTATGTTTGGAATGAGCGGGTGGGCGGAATCCAGAGTGTGCATAGTGTGTTTGTGTTCATAGTATGAGTTGGGGTTATATTATTATGTATTGTCCACTTTAGTTGTCAGCTTAATATTTTTATATGACATAGGACTTTTTTTCTGCCTTGCTTTTTTCATAACTTTTTACTTAATATGAATGGTAATTTTTTATTTCCCAGACACAACAACAATTTTTATGCTTATGTTTAGATTTATTTTTCTTCTTTTTTTTTTACTCATACAAAAAAAAACCTTTTTTTTTTACATTTGAGTAACGAGGGTTGTAGTTTTTATAAAATATTATACTTTTGTTTTGCACAAACAAAAAAAATGTTATTTGTTAAAATTATGATAGTAGGAATTTATCAAAATGTAAGCATATTTTATATAGTAGAAGTTATTTAAGCTGAAATATGAAATATTTTTCTACTAATTAAAAGGAAGAAATGTAAGTAATTTACAAAAACATTTTGGAAGCTTATCAAGTTGTAATTTAACTATAATAAATTATAGCAATACATTTTTAGGGTTTGTACACTCAAAAATAAGTTAGTAGAAAAGTTAGCGAAATGTTTTGTAAATCAAGTAAACTATTTTTCAGCAAAATTGGTTCTGAAATTGTGTTTTCAGCTAAAATTCTAGTTATACTTGTTCAGCACTTAACTGTTTTAAACTAATATTTTACTAATATTTTGGTAATTTCTACTAGTTTATTTTGTTAAGAAAAATTGTGTTGATAAGCACATTCATAGTGTTGACGACAACCCGATTGAAAGACACATGCATAATGACGTAGATGTCGCGGCATGTCAAGATGTAGTAGAGACGAGGAAAATGATACTAAAAGTACAACTATTGTAAGAATTATAAAAAATCAACCATGTCAGATTTTTACATCTGTTTTTCATTCATAATAAAGCAATATTACGCCAACAATGTGTATCGTATACATAAAAATTGCGAATTAAAAAAAACTTAAGTTTTGTGTTGTCACCGGTTTGTCAAGGTAACTGTCTATTAATTAAATTAAAGACAAAATAACATATTTTAATTTAATCAAGATTAAAGGTGTATTTGTAAACTAAATGATTATAGTAGCTATTAATGTAGTGTGGTTAAATCGCAAACAAATATAAATTCAGGTAGACGCACTAAAGTGAAAGACAAGAGCACAGCTCTAAGGTGATTTAGCATGTTCTCTTTTTCTTATTGCAAAAAAAAATGTTTTTATACTTCATATTTTGTTATTTCTTTTTGTTTCGTTTCTAAAAATATGCCATCATTTAGACAACCATTAATGTAAGTAACTGAAAGATAGTTTTGTTTATTTTTTTTTATAACTATTTCTACATAGTTTCAGATATTAAATTAATTCATGCCGTCAATGTGAACAATTTTATATGTGAACAGTTTTATATTTTGTAAAGTATTGTAAATTATTTTTAAAAGAATCACAAAAATATGTTTTATGATTTTCAGCAAATAAATTAACTAAAGTATAATTTTTGTACAAATTTTTTGAGTTTATTTCAGTCTACTAATATTCAGCAAACATTTTGTTAACTTTTAGCAAGGATTTTTTTCCTGACTAAAATTTTGTTGACTCAGCAAAATTTGTTTGCTGACTTTACTAACTTTTTTTTTAGTGTACATGGAAAATTTAATACAAGCTTTGGAAGGTTAGGGAATAAATAGAATAGGAAAACGTATTAAACAGAAAATAATTCATTTATGACATGGAGAATTAAACTTTCAATTACATTTATATTGTTGTCAGAAATAAAAACAAAATTTTAAAATTTGTTTAGGGTTAATTAGTTGATGGCTTTAATAAATATAAGTGGGATTTAATATAAAGTGACTTTACTTTGGAGTACAATTGGGTAGTATTAGTATTATTTCAGAGGGATCGGTCAAGGAATCTTCGAGCTGGAATTTGTGGAATTTTGACATTTTCGTCAAACAGCCCGTTTTCGGTTACCTATAACTAATTATGTGGGAGTATGAAAATTTTTATATTTTGTAACGTATTGTAAATTATTTTTAAAAGAATCACAAAAATATGTTTTATGATTTTCAGCAAATAAATTAAACCTCTTGTAAACTGTGCCCCCAAATAAACGTTAACACACAAAAAGTTGCACTTATAATACTATGTATGTAAAGACCACTGCAAATGTAGTTGAAAACAAATGAAATTTCATTTAAAGAAAGGACGACTTACTTTACAGTAAATTCAACTAACATTGTCATTTGATTTTTAATGTTCAAAAAATGACTAACAATTGTAGTAAAAATGAACCACAAATGCATAAAATAAAACAAACATTTATTTTTATTTCATTTTTTTTTAAATAACAAAAAACAACTGTAAAAAATTAATGTAAATTCATAAAACAGTCATTTGATGTGAGCTGTTTTTTGAAATGAACTACAAGGTTAGTCAAAAAATTAATTTGTTCTACAAATGACTGACATTTATATTAAAAATAAAGAAACTGTATTACAACCCAAACAACAACATATTTTTAAAGCAGAAGTTCCCTGAGTGTGCGACTCAAACTCGGTTATTATGAATTCATTCGGTTGGCACAACTTGACATTAGTTTTCGCAACAAATTTCGGTTAATTCATTCAGAAATCTAAAGCAAATATCGTTGTACTAACTGAATTTATAAGTTGTTACCATAAAATACACTTTTAAATTCGGTTGGCACTTAATTTGTCTGTACGCACTTTCTTTGGCCAAAAGTGTTTAAATTAACCCTATATGGATCAAGTTACATAAAATAATAATTTTCATCTACACTTAGAATACTATATAGGTAAAACCCACTGCAAATGTTGTTAAAATAAATGAAATTTGTTTTAAAGAAAGGTCGACTTAGATTTCAGTAAATTCAACTAACATTGTCATTTGTTTTTTGATGTTTAAAAAATGAACCACAATTGTAGTAAAAATGAACCACATATGTTAGTAAAAAATAAACAAACATTTAATTTTTTTATTTTTTAAATGAACTTCAAGGTTAGTAAAAAATTTTATTTGTTCTACAAATGACTGACATTTACATTAAAAATAAAGATACTGTATTACAACCCAAACAACTACAAATTTTAAAAGCAGAAGTTCCCTGAGTGTAGTTTTGATTTTTAATTTGAACATTATTAACAATCCAGTCCCTTTACCTTAGGGTAGAGTTCGATATATGACAGTAAAACTATATTTTTTTTTAATAACCAGAGTAAAAACGTTCATATACACTCTTAAAAATGATTGTAAATTTACTACTATAAAACGAGTAATACTATTTTACGCACACTTTTATATACAATAATTCCCACTTACAGTATTTTTTTTTTTTTATTATTTTTTTTTTTGTTTGGTTTGTGCGGTTCAAAATTTGTTTTATTGACACGGAAGACAAATATCCTTTTGTCTGACCTGGGCAGTCGAAAAGGGTTCCATCTATTATAAGCTGCTGAAAACTGGCGAGACGATCACAGAGGACCTGTACCGTATATACCGGATCAAACCATGAGTTTTTTGTGAGTGGTGGATTAGTATGAGGCTTATGATGACCTAGTCGCTTAGGTCGAAAGTGCAGCACTCCCTCTAGAACCGATCCTCACAAAATTTTTATAATTTTTCTCTTACATATATTAACAATGTTTTCTTTTCATCATAGTAACGTTTAAATTTTTTTTATTTGTAAAACTTTTTTCATATTAATATTGTGCAAAGATGAAGAAATTAAAAAAAATTAATCTGGACAAATACGGTTTCTTATCAAATATGGTTTGATCTTACTGTGGTAAGATCAAAAAACCTGGGAATAAAATGAATTCCATAAATCGGTTTAGGAGACCAAAATCTTATTAAAAATGTTTGAACAGATCTCGACAAATTTTTCTTTTCATAATTATTTGAAATTTTTTTTTGACAGTCGTTAGTGTTTTTGAGAAAAAATAAAAATATCGGGTTTTGTAAGTGCTAAAAGACAAAAGTTTATAAAAACTGAAATCTTTAAAGACATAAAAACGAAAAATTTAAACCAGCAAACATAAGTTAATTTAATATTTCTCTATTTAACCAGTGATGGAGAACACCACTTACCCCCGGAGCAATAACACAAGGCAACAATTTTGAAAAAATTTTAGGGTCTTTGAAAACCACTATACAATTTGATGTATTGTGGTCCCAGTAGTACAAATATGGTTCAATTTTGAAATTCTATGGAGAGGTTTTTTTTTAAAAAATTTTTAAGTAAAATTTTAAATTTTTTTAGACGTTTCTCCACATAATTAATGATAACTAAAAAAATTAGTCCGATATTATTCAAATAAATTTAGAAAAACTGAAATTTACATAGCCTTTAATCCGTTAATATATTGCGTTTCAATCGGCTCAGTAGTTTCGGAGTTATAATAAAAAATTGAGGGAAAAAATATTTTTGTTACGTGAAAATAGCAAATTTTTTTGTTTTAAAAAAATCATAAAAAATCGAAAACGGCAAAAATCGTTCAGATTTATTGCTTTATCGCAAAGCCACATGTAATAGGAACAAAATGAGATATCGATCATAAAAATCGATTGATTTTTTTCGAATTTATTCACAATTAAGTGAATTCGCTCATTTTCACCAAATTTTAGTTTTTTGTCTGATATACATAAAATTGAGTAGTTAATGTTCTTCTTTCGATTGATTGAATTTTGAAAACATTTTCCCCATGCTATGTACAAATTTTCACATCAAAAATGCATTACATAGTAACATTCGTGTATTTTTTGGCAAAACCCTACCTAGAATATTCCACATTTATAACATTTGGCGTACCTGGAACTAGTGTTTCCCTAGAAGGCCATTGTTTTCTCTTCCAATGTTCTGTTTTAGCTCTGCTGTCCCATAAACATATAAAACAAGGATATTTTGTAAAGCCGCTTTGTTGGCCTAAGAGGAAATTTACCATCTTAAGATCAACACAAATTACCCACTTATGTTCATCATACTTTATCTTCTTCATGACCAATGCAATTACAGAGTATTCTTCTTTTACTTTGGTTGAATGTGCGATCGGCAAGGAGTGAAATTTATTTCCATTATGCAAAAGGACACACTTCAAGCTGCGTTTTGATGAGTCGATAAATAAACGCCATTCGTTTGAATCATATCTCTGTAAGCCCATGGCAGTCGTCAAACCAGAAATATCTGTGCAGTACACAAAGTCATCCTCTTCAGCAAAATAATGAAGTAAGTCTTTTTCTCGAGTACGGTAATACGAAACTTTAGTTTCTTTAGTTATGAGACCTGTTTCTTTCATCCGGGACGCAAGTAATTCAGAAGATCTTTTCGACAATCCAAGGTCTCTAATTAAATCATTAAGCTGATCTTGATTCCATGGTCTCGGCGAGAAATGTTTGTGTCGGATGAACTCGTCATTTTCAGCTGTAGATGGTAGTGCTGGATCTGACATATCTGATTGGTAAGACATACTTGAGGTTGAGTGTCCTGGTGAAGATGAAAGCACATGACTACAGCTTGCACCCCGATCTTGAGCATATTCTATTTCTTGTGAATGTAGAACTGCAAGTGTAAACCCATCAGCAGACCTCGTGGGGTAAGACCATCGCATATGTTTTCCAAAACCGCTTTTTGTACTTAAACAAAAATAACACTCGGATGCGTGGTTCGCTGTTTCTCTCCATAGCATAGGCTTCAAAATTTCCAAGTGTCGTCTGTAAAATGAAAAAAAAAATTGAAATCAGGAATATGAAGATTCAAATTTTAATTAAGAAATATTGTAATTATAAAATATTCCAAATCTATTAATTTATACTTACTTTACGTTAGAAGACTTCATAGATAAATTCAATCGACATGGAATGCATATAGTACTCGGTGTCCAATGCTGGTTCAAATTGTGCGGATAGATATTATAGCAATCTTGATATGACTTTTGCAATGAAGTTAAGAAGCACTTCCGTTTTTTCCCGGTGATATATTGGCCGCACACATAACAAAATAAATCTGGATCGTTTTACATAAAAATGTTCTGGCTTTCTGGCTCATTTTTATTAATATTTGAAAATTGTTTTTAACTTCTAAGCTGTATGACTCTAACTTTTGTGAAGGTATTAAATGATGTTTGCGTTATCGCAAACACTTCTTGAATGAAATAAAAAGGGTCAAGGAGATCTTATAAATACTGATACTATAATTTGGGATAACCCTTTGTGTGGATACAGTTTGTGTGTGCTGCAAATTTTTTATTATTCCCAAGAATCCTAAAAAACATTAAGGACTTTTATGAAAAAAAAAAAATCATCCGTTACAGGTAGCTAACGGAAAATAAGAGCACTTCAGCGTACACGCACATTTATGAGCGTTTTATTACTATCCTACCGCAACCGTAAAAATTAAACAATCTTTTGTTTATTACTTATTTTTTTTTAATTATTAGATTCATAAAAATGTCATAGAGGTTTTTCCCAAAGGGGTTTTGCCAAAATGCGTGTCGTAAAATGCACCTGAGTTTTTATGTTTCTACAGTGCTTGTAAATATGCGATACCTTCAATTAATTGTAAATAAAAATGTAAAGCATGCATCGATTTTTATGATCCATATCTAGTTTAATTCGCATGATATGTAGCTTTACTACAAAAAAATAAAAAGTAATATTTTTTGCAGTTTTCGATTTTTTCCAGATTTTTGTTTTTCAAAATTTTTTTTTTTTAGCATTTTTTTTTTTTTTTTTTGCTAACAATTTGTTTCATAACTTTGAAACTATTGATCGCATTAAAAAAATTTGTACATAAAGATATTGTAAACCCTAATTTTTGTAAATTTAATTTGACAAAATCGGACTAGTTGTTTTTGAGTTATGACAACATAAGTGGAGAAATGTCTCAAAATATTGTCAATTTTACTTAAAAAATTTAAAAAAAAAAAATTATCCATAGAATTGAAAAATTTTACCATTTTTGTACTTAGGCAGCCATGATGCATCAAATCTATATAGTGGTTAGTCAAGCCTTTTTTTGCTGTTGACCTGTGTAATAAATGGAATAAGACGAAGTTTTTAAGGTCTTAAAATTTTAAAATAAGAACATGTGGAAAAAAAAATTTCAAACATTTTGTTTCTATTTTAAAAACATGATAACATTTTTTTTTAATTAGCATTTAAATTTGTAAAAATGGGAATTTATGAATGGGCGCATATTTTAAGGGTGGCTATATACCTGATTCAGTACGTGTGCGTTTTAAATTTTTAGAAACGTTCCAAAACATGAGCACTAGTAAATGTGGGTGGAATTTCTATAAAAAAAACATACAGGTAGCCAACGGAAAAACACATAATTAAAAAAGTGCATTTTCCTTTTTCCATTTTTGTTCAGCGCTTATTGCTTTGCTACCACAATCATAAAAATCAAATAACCTTTTGTTTATTACTTTTTTTTTTTAATCCTGAAAATCATAAAAAAAGTCATCAATGTCTTTTCCAAAGAATTTTTTGCATATCTCGAGCAAATTTTTGAAATTCATACCTTCACTTAATTGTGAATAAAAGCGAAACGCGTTCATCGATTTTCATGACTTATGTCCCATTTTGTTCATAGGTTATGTGACTTTACGTGGAGTAATAGGACTTACAAACAAAAAAATTTTAATTTTTTTTTTTTTCTTCATACATTTATTTTTAACTGCGAAACTGTTGCTTATGTAGCGAAACGTTATATAAACATATGAAAGTAATTGTAATTCTTGATTTTTCTAAATTTCAGCAAAATCCGACTAGTGGTTCTCGAGTTATGTCAAACAAAAGAGCCTAAAACGTGACAAATGCCCCTATACTTACTAACTTCAAAAAATTATTAAAATTTTATTTGATGTAACTTGACCAACGAATGATGCAGAAGTTCTTATTTTTGGGGCTACTTTCACAAAAAATTATCAGAATTGAGTCCCGAAATCATGTGTTGTACTGTGTAATGGGTTGTTTGAGCGAAAGTAGTATAAAAGCAATAAAAACTGTGATATTGTGATTTTCCTTCATTTTGTGCACATTTCCGAGCTAGTTCAATATATAGGAACGAATTCTGTAAACACCACTTCAGTAGCACAATTTTTAAATCTTGAATTCTTTTACATAGTTTAGAAATTCTTTAACAATGTTATTTTCTTTAATCATTAAATTTAGACTTCTATTAACGAGTTAAAGTTTCAAATTGCATGTGTGATGATACAGTTTAATAAAATAAATTGTGAAATTTTTGATTATTTCATATTTTTCATTTTGGGTTGGTTTTCAATATTGCTAAAAATTATTTATTATTTTATTTATTATTTATTTTTATTTAAATATTGTTTGTTACTGCATTTTTTTCATTTTCAAATATAAATTGTATATATCTGAAGTTTCACTTTGAAACACTTTATTTATATTATTATTAGGCCTGTTTTTTAAGCACCGGATTTATTTTTGGATTTATAAATGAGAATATTCGAACTCGATGTTTGTTTCGCAAAAACGTGATGTTTTTTTTTAATTTAAAAAATATTTTATTTTTATCTCAATCGTACACTAATTAAACTTTAGAAAAATATAAATATTAAAAAAAGCAGGGTTGGTATTCAATAACTTTTCATAATAATTGGCTATCACAGTAACACTAATAGCGGAATGGAAATTTAGAAAAAGCGATTCCATTAAAGACATCTTTCTTCTTATGTAAACGGTTTTAGTTTTCTGTTTAATTTGATTTTGAAATATCTTGAACTAGTTAAAGTCAAAATAACGCTAAAATACCGAAACGACGATTTATAAACGTTATTTTGTTGATGTAACAAAATTTAATGGGTAGAATTTTGAAATAAACCCTGTAAAGACACATGCCACTATTGGAATCGTAGCTTTAAAACGTTCATAACGGTAATGGTGTGGCCGCGGCAAGCAACTGTCATTGTAATGAAAAGGTAGTGTTTGCCAACCATGAAAAAAGTAAGCACATACTCAGGGAACTTCTGTTGTAAATATTTGTCGTTGTTTCAGTTGTAATACAGTATCTTTATTTTTGAGTGAAAAAACAGTTACTTGTAGAAGGTCTTTACCGTCTTTACCACTGCATTTGCAGTGGTCTTTACCGTTATTAAGTGTAGAAAATAAATTAAAATAAACCTAACATGAATCCATAAAATAACTTTTTTGCTAAACTTTCAATAAAAAATAGTTTTTAATTTTAACGAAATAATAAAAATCCAAAAATAGATCCGGTGATTTTTTAATAATAGGTAATAAACATATTAAACGTTTGTCAAACAATCGTCATTTTGGAAGCAAAAGTCGTCAAATCGTCATTTAGTAATTTAGGTACTAAAAATCGTCAAAATGACGATAAATCGTCAAACCTGGCAACAGTGGCCTACTACTGAATAAGTCTGCTCTCACACAGGGTTGTCAGATTATTTTGAGCTCTGTCGCCAAATGCAATGTCAAAAATCGCCAAAACCATTATTTTCTTAGTTTTTATACCTTTTTTTTTTTTTTAGATCATCAAAAAAAAAAATTTTTATTTTAGAAAATTAAATAAAAATAAATATTACAAATAGCCAAAAGTCGCCAAAAAAATTAAAAAAATCGCCAAAATATATTTTTGTTAATTTTTATTAAAAACAAAAAAAATATAATTTATGAATACATAAAGAGGTACTTTGTTTACTATATACTATTATATATACACTTAAAAACTCCTCAAAAAAAATATTTTTTTGACTAATATTAAACAGTTGAGATCTAAGTAACAATAAATGTGGTTATAATAAACATTCAAATATCCAAAATACTGTATACTTCATTTTCATCACATTCGTTATCATCGTCTTGTTTTGAATACATAGTATGGGAATTGAATTTCTTCAACATTTCTTCAGAAGGTGTAAAAGATGTACAACACATCTTATTAACATTCATATAATTTATAACTCTTAGTAAAGCGTCAAGTAGCTCATATTGCATTCTATTTCTCAAACGAGTTTTAGTAGAATTCATTATTGAAAATACTCTTTCAACACAGGCATTACTAGTTGGAATAACCAACATATAACGTACAGCCAATGCAATTTCTTTAAAATGGTACGTACCAGCCGTATCCCTATAATTATAAACTTTTGGCCAAAACTCGTGTAGATTAGATGGAATATCATCATTAAAATAGTCTTTCCAATTCACGAAAGGTAATTTTCCCCATTGTGTTTCATATACGTCTAATGGTACTTTAGGGTTCATAAAAACCTTCAAAGACTCTTTAACGACAGCGAATTTTGTCTGTGCTAGTGAATTACCACATTTTAAAATAGAAAAATGTTCGTAAACTTTAAAAATATTCATATTCTCCGGCAGTCTGTTGATCATTTCTTTTAAAAGCATTTTTAAATATGAAAAGCAATTTTCTCTAAGTGTATAAATATCATCCTCATCCATTTCAACATTGCTTAATTCAGTTTCAAACGTTGACCCAAAATCAATTGCATCTATTGGGAGAAATGAGCTTGGTATATCAATGGCTGTACTCAAAGCACTTACAACTTGTTCACTATTTTGAGTATCATTTAAAATTGATGGTTTAAAAATTTTTGAAGAAAATAAAAGAAGAGTAGAATACAGCTTTTGGTGCATGCTGCCTGCGTCCATATTATCCGATTGAAACTCTAGATTTAAACGGTTCATTTCATTAACAATTGGATTTATAAATACCAAAAAAAGTCTTGTTTTTTCGTCACACATTTCTTTATATATATATTGGGCTGTTTTGTCATTTTCGGCGGTTGAAATTAAGGAAAAATGATACTTCAGCTCCACCCACTGCTCTAAAATTCGTCTAATAGCCGCTCCATAAGATAACCAACGAGTTCCAGAAATTTGCACAAGTTTTCTAAAATGATTGCTGTCAACACCAGTGTTAATTAAATCGAAAGCACGCTTAGCGTGCGTAGTGGACTGTGGCTAAAATAATTGTAAACTTCTTTTATCAAAAAATCTGCGTTTTTTGGAATACTATTAAAAGCTTTTGAGCAGCAAAGGTGGAGGGAATGACAAGTGCATTTTACGAGTATAAGTTGTGGATTTTCTTTTTTCAAAAGAGTGAATAATGATTTATTCCTACCACATAAATTTCTGGCGCCATCCGTTCCAATTGCGATCATATTCGCAATCTGTAAGCCAACTTTTTTTAAAAACAATGACAAACTGTTGAAAAGATGTTCTGCTGTGGCTTCTTCCACCAAAAACAGACCCAAAAAATAGGTTGTTACGATGAGTTTCTTTGTATCGAAAAATCGTACACACACACTCATCCACTTTGTTTGCGAAACATCAGTCGATTCGTCCACAATAAGGCTGTATTTTGTGTTTCCAATTTCGCTTACAAGCTCTTCCCAAAGTGTGGGTGATACAACATTTTTTATGATAGCAGCACACTTTGTTTTGTGCATTCTAAGCTTTTCAAATGCACTATCTTTTGTATAACTGATTTGCAGTAACGTAGTTAGATGATCAACGGATGCAATGGAGCTGTGTTTTGCAATAAAAACAGCTAGTTGTATGTCTATTATTTTTGATTCCTTAGATTGTGGAAGAATAACTAAAAGACAAAAAAAAAAAAATTATGAATTTATCTTTGGAGTAATACTATATGTAACTTACCAAATTTATCAATTTTGTTTTGTTTAAACAGTACGGACATGTTACTTTCATGTTTAGTTGAATCAGCATGTTTCTGAAGATCAACTTTATGTGATCTTAAAGAAACCTTACATGCAAAGCACCATGATGTGCTATTGTACCACTTGTGGATTGGTAACTCAATGGAGCGGCCGAAATTGGATTCAGCCAACCTTTTAATTAAAGATTTCAACAAATTAATAAAAAAAAACACAGGAAAGTTATGCACTATATTTACCTTTTGCCCAGTTTTGTGTTCCCATTCTTTTTTATGACGACGATCCATTTTTGCATTTTTTGGTGAAGATGCCATAACAAGAAAATTAACAATTTATAAGAAAAAACTAACAAACTTCATAAGAAAATATTTTCTGTTTACCGTTAGTTTTTTCAAGCTTTGCAACAGAGTAAAAAAATAGTTTTGTCGTTTGTGTGGTATTCATTTTAAAATGATAACAAAAAATTAAAAAGCTTGCAAGATTTATAAATCTACACTCTAAAATAAAAAAAAAACGTTAAACAAAAAAAAAAATCGCAAAATTTATAAAAAAAAAAATCGGATTTTGTTCAAAAATAGCCAACAAAATCGCCAACCATTTCATAAATCGCCAAAAAATCGCCATGTCGCCAAATCAAAAATTAAGACGCCAAACAAGTTAGAAAATCGCCACGTTTGGCG
Source organism: Delia radicum (assembly GCA_021234595.1). NCBI lineage: Eukaryota > Metazoa > Arthropoda > Insecta > Diptera > Anthomyiidae > Delia > Delia radicum. The sequence continues at coordinate 94,841,259 of CM037852.1, forward strand.
AGAAATCGCCATATCTGACAACCCTGCTCTCACAGGTTAACTTGAACGTATACGTGATATTATTTGTGAATAAAATTAAGTATACGTGAAGGTGTCCTAAAGAAGAAAAAATCATTACATAAAAAATATTAAATGTAATTCTTAAAAATGTCTGTAAAACTAAAAAAAAAAAAAAAATATGTTTATACTCGTATTAGTTACCACAAAAACTTACTAAAAATTTGTTTTACCATATAGTTTGGTACATCTTATTTAAATTTAATTTATATAAATTAGACTGAAATTATATTTAACCAATTTTTCTATATCTTTAAAGGTACGTTCGAAAATTCTTCATAAATTAAAATTTAGTGTAAGTAGATACCTTTTTAATTCATTTCTCAAATTTTATTTTCCATTTTTTTAGTATTTAATTAATAAATTTTTTACATATTAACCTTTACGCGATCAATTAATTGTTTCCATTTAATTAATAAATAATATTTCATTCATTTTTTATTTGTCAGCATATTATTAAATATGAAAATTGTTTGCCATTGATAAATATAAACAAATTAATAAATGTCATAAACAAGCATTTTTTAATATCAAATATGAATAATTAAATTTATTTACAATAACAGGAAAATAAATAAAAAAATACATTCATATATTTTAAATAAAAGAAATCCAATTTGATATTTCCACAAGGAACTTAAATAAACGTAAAAAGTATAACATTTAAACAAAAACAAAAAAACAACCACTCATCCTTAATAAACAATGGCCATGATGTGGGGCAGCCACATTCATGTAGCATATGCAAAAATATGTATGTAGTGTGTGTATTTTTTTAATTTATTAAATAAAAAAAAATATAATAAAATAATATTTTTACATACACTTCGGTTCACTTATTTAAAGGCACTAAAAATTCCATATTCAGCAGCCTGTATCTTTTGCAATTTTTAACCGATTGCAGAACTATAAAATGAAAATGGAAGCTAGACATCTTGAGATATAAAAAACATCATGGCAGCAGCAGTTTGTTACCTAAAGATCTTTTTTTGAGCAATTTATCAAAAAAAGTTAAAAAATTTGCAATTTTTTTTGGTTCACTTGGATAAAGGCATTTTAATTAAATTTAATGAAGAACGGGTTTTCTTGTTTTTTAATTAATTTTACTTTATTAAAGAGTTTTTAATAACTTCAAATATACGGGTTTTCATTGACAAATAAAGCGAATGTAATCCACCGAAATTTGATTCCAAGCATGCTTAATGGCCTGAATTAGTGACTCCTTGTCATCGAATTGTCTTCCTCCTTCATAGACTTTACGAGATAACCAACCCAGAACATTTTCTATAATGTTTAGATCAGGAGAATAGGGTGGCCAATCAAGAATATTTACATTCTGGCTTCATAGACTTAACGAGATAACCAACCCCAGACATTTTCAATAATGTTTAGATCAGGAGAATAGGGTGGCCAATCAAGAATATTTACATTCTGGCTTGAAATGAACTCCTTAACTACTCTCGCGTTAAGTATAGGAGCATTATCCTACTGCAATATCCAAGATATGGGACCAAATAGTTCACTGAAGTTCGGAAAAGCCGATTCCAATAACGTTTTATAGCTTGCACTTTGAAATTCAAGATCGATGGTGCCATAGTACGTAATAGCACCCCTGTGATGTCTGTTCAAAAATCGCTTTTCTTTCCGCAGATCATGGAAATAATAGTTGTAGCCATGAGGTCCATCTAAATTAAGCTTCATTTCATCCGTAAATATTACGGTTCTCCAGTCATTTACATGACCTCTTTGCTGCACATCCCATACCATGTAGTCTCTTGCGAATTGAAGCCGCTTTTCATTACACGGATCATTAAGTGGCGGTTTTTTTTTTAATTTCAGGTATTTTAGATACTCACAGCTCTTTATTACTCTGCGTACTGTTGACTTGCTCGCTTTTACTCCAGCTTGAGCTCTTATTTTTGATAAGGATAAGGCAGAATTAGATGCAATTCTTATGATTTTTCTTTTCTCATACGCAGATAAAGACAATTAAACCCTTCCTTTAAATTTTTTTCCATACCTTTCGGGGTCCTTAATGTAATTGTCAACAACTGTTGAGCTTCGTCCAATTTTTTAAGCTATTGCGCGGTTAGAATAACCTTCAGAACGGTAAACATCGATTTTAATTTTTTCCGATAAATTTAAAATTTTTTTCTTGCCATTTTGACTTGTAAAATTATTAAGCTGCAATAAATTGTAATAAACAAACGCTCCCTACGAAAAATCATCGCTTACTTTAAAAATTATAAAGAAATAATAAAGTGCCTTTATTCAAGTGAATCAAAAAAAAATAGCACAGTTTTGGACTTTTTTTAATAAATTGCTCCAAAAAAAAGTTGTAAAGGTAAAAAAACCACTATTGGCATAATTTTTTTATATATCTAAAGGTGTCTAGCTTCCAATTCTATTTTATAGTACTACAATCAGCTAAAAATTGGAAAAGATACAGGATGATGAAAACAGGATGATGAATACAGATTTTTTAATGCCTTTAAATAAGTGAACCGGAGTGTATACTACCATGAAGATTCAAGCAGAACTTTAAAAGGATGATATCATTGATTAATATTGAAACTACACTCAGGGAACTTCTGCTGTAAATATTTGTAGTTATTTGAGTTTGTAATAAAGTATCTTTATTTTTAAATGACACACAATGTGGCTCATATTATTAACATGAAAAACACATGAAAATGTTAGTTGCATTTAATGAAATGTTAATGGTTCTGTTTTCAAGTGAAATTTTAACTACATTTGCAGTAGTCTTTACTTACATAATATTCTAAGTCTATGCACTATTTCATAGTGAGTACTATATGTATGTCCAATTTCAACTTTCTAGGTTTTCTGGACACACAGACAAACAATTGTATTACATTGATATATTATTTTTAGATATAGAACAAAAATTTTGATATCGTTGAAAAACACTACACTTTCGATACGCCTCTTGGTGCACAAATCGAAAATTTGGACATGTTGTGAATTGTCAAGTAGTAATAGTCGTATAGTTATATTAGTAGTACAGTGTGCCAAATTTCCAATTTCTAGGTAATTAGTAGCTTTAAAAACACACAGACAAACAATAGAAAATTATCGAGACATTTCTTAGTACACTGATAGAAATTTGTACGTTTTATTAATGCATTCCTTCATTAATCCAATGAATTTTTTTATAAAAAATTCCCCAAAGAAACGTTTCATTGAGTCAATGAACTGTGTTTCATTAAATCAATTTTAACAAATGGTTTCATTGACCCAATGAAAATTTCATAAAGTATACGAATTTTTTTTTCATTAATCCTAGCCTAATCATTGCTAAAGCTTATAATTTTTGACGAATTCGAAAAAGATAAAATTTGAAAAGTAGCTGATTAGATTTCAGATCGAAAATTACTAATTTTGAAAATAAAATTTTTTTATCTATAAAAAAGAAATATTTTAATTATTGTACTTTTTTTTAAATTATGTATATTAAGAACTTTAATGCTTGTAGTTTAAATTTAAACATTAAGTTTTAACTTACTATTCCTTTATTGTAACTGATTTGTTAGTTATTTAAACAATGCACGTTGGGGCAGCCTAAGGAGATCTCCGGCAAAAGTCCTATTTTAAATCTTCGAATTTTTTCAAACTAATTGGCAAATCTAATAGATAAGACCTTGCCGAAACTAGTTCCGTTTAGTTTTTTGAGATATTCTAATTATTGGTACGATGGCAAGCTGCCAAAGTCAAAGTTTTGTTTCCAAAAATGTTTCATATTAAAAAGAGGTACTAACATAAGCCAGTGTTGTGCGTGTTTAACCACTTAGGTCACTACCTTTAAGTAATAAATCATTAGTAGTAATACAAAATCATTAATTTTTCATGTTAATACATTTGTAAAAAAAGATGCTGGTAGCACATAGACGAGATTAGTTTTTTAATAAAAATTAAGAGAAACTTAATGTTTCAATAGCCCTATATTTTGAACGCAGGGGAGGGAGACCCTAAAACCGTATGCATATGAAAGCTAATACTATCTAGATTACGAATTTAATATGCCCGCCGTGCTCTGGCGTGCTCTGTAGAACAAACTTGTTCGATTTTCAACTTTGCTCGAATATTTTTTTGTAAAATTTCTGATTTTTCCAAAAGATATTGCCAATTTACTTTTTTTGAGTTGTGTTAGATATTTTTATTTTTCTGTCGATCTAATGACCCGATCTGTCTGAAATTTTGCATGGATAATAAGAATAGGTGTCATTTGTTAAATTTATACTGAATTTTGATTTGCAATGTACCACGCGAAAAATTTCGCGATTTATTTAATAACATCAAAAAATTTTCAAACTTCTGCGCCTAAATTTCGAATTTTTTTTTTTAGGTAAAATTTTCCATATTTTGTACTCTATCCTTACCAAAAAAAATATTTTGTTAGATCTGTTCCCGTAAAAAGTTATAACGAATTTTCTACGAAAGTGTTTCACTAAATGTAACTTTCCCTTTTGATGAACAAGAAAGCATGCAAAAAAAATAAATTTTTCGGTTAAGAATTGTAAACAAAAAAAAAAAAACAATTTGAACAGTTTTGCAAAATTTTGATTTTTGCAAAAGATATTGCCAATCTATTTTTTTTTTTGAGCTGTGTTAGATATTTTTATTTTTCTGACGATCTAATGACCCGATCTGTCTGAAATTTTGCATGGATAACTAGAACAAATGTCATTTGTTAAATATATACTTAGTTTTGATTTGCAATGTATCACGCGAAAAATTTCGCGATTTTTTTAATAACATCGAAAAATTCGTTAAAAATTACCCCTGGTACAATATGTCACCAACGTTGCATAAAATATTAATATACAGTACAGATGTTATTAATAACTCAAAATTACCTGTAGGATTCTTATCAGAAGAAGCCCAAGAGGCTATGAATAAAATATTCAAAAAAACCAGAGAATTCAATTCAAGAAAATGTGGCAGAAAAGAAAACCTCCAAGACGTTTCTAACTTCTTACTTATCAATTCAGATCCAAAAATAACAGAAAAACGTAAAAGTCCGATAAAGACAATTAATGAACTGCCTGAAGAGGCAAAGGACCTTTTATATCCTGATTAATCTTATTATTAGCATTAATTAACTTACTATTTTTTAAATAACATTTTCTACTACTGTTAACAATGAATTAAAATAAATATATGTACCCTTCTAAAATGTATATAAATATATACATTATTTCTTAACTTCATTTTTTTTATTAAAAAAAAAATAGATAGGAATTTGGTTTTTTTAAATTAGCGAATTTGGAAGTTAGCTCATACATCTCTTTGCGTATCTAGATATTAGTAATCCCCTTTTCAGCCATTAAAACTAAGCGGGCCATAATGATAATTTTTTTTTGCGATTAGCTAAAAATATTTGCAACACTCAAATATATTTTTCGCGTCTCTGATATCTAAAAGTGATACTCTTTTGAACGATGTGAATATCTTAAAAATAAAACTAAGTACTTGAGTATGCAAATTTGGTTTTTCGTGATTTGAGAAAAATATTTGCACTACGCAAATATTTTTTTTCACGTTTCTGATATCTACAAGTGATTCTCTTTTCAACCATGTGCAAAACTTATATAAAAACATAGCGGTTAAGTATGCGAATTTGGTTGTTTGCGATTTGCGAAAAAACTTTGCACTACGCAAATACATTTTTTCCACGGTTCTGATATCTATAAGTGATTCTCTTTTCAACCATGTGCAGAACTTATTAAAAAAATTAGCGGTTGAGTATGCGAACTCGGTTTTTTGCGATTTGCGAAAAATATTTGCACTACGCAAATATGTTTTTTCACGTTTCTGATATCTACAAGTAATCCTCTTTTCAACCATGTGCATAACTTGTATAAAAACTTAGCGGTTTAGTTGATGCCGCAAAATGTACTAGGCCCACCCCACTGTGCAATGTTTAAAAATAAATAACAAGAAACATTTGATATAAATGAAAAGTAAATAGACCGGATTTCAAGTGATTTATTATTTATGTTAAATTACATTTTCAGTTAATTTAAACTACAAACAATTTTGAGTGTAGGAAAGAAAAACACACAGACAGTCAAACAATAGGAAATTATATAGATATAGATTTAGTATAACGTAGGTGTAGGGTTTGGATGACAATTTTCTGGAGTCTGTAGTTTCTTTAGATGAATTATTTTCCAAAAATCATTAAAAATCTCTATATTTCTTTGCAATTTTCTTATAACAAAAAAATATAAAAACAAAGAATTTATTCCTTAAGGATCTGCTTAAACACATCACATCCTTGCATTTTACATACGCTTATTTATACAACAACATTATTTTGTTTTGTGTGTTTAATGTCGAAAGAAAGCAAAAAAAATATTATTATCGTCATCATGGTCTTCTTTGGAGAAGCACTATTTTGTATTTAAACCCATGGATTTTACTTAAACACGCGACAAATATCAAGTTAACTATTGCACAGTCATGCAAAATGCACTAAAATCGTTAATGGAATTTTGAATTTAAAATATAACAAAGAATTTTAATAAAAAAAGAAAAATTTTAGTCAAATATATGAAATTCTTAAAAGGAAAAATAGAGAATAAGACAAGAATTGTGAAACTAATATTAAAATTTTGTATTAATGTATATCTGAAAGTTAAAAAAAAATGTTCATGACAAATCTCTTGTAAATTTTATTACTTTTGAATGGCTACACTATTTTTTTCTTAAAGACTATTGAATATACACATAAATTAATTAAAAATCAGATATAAAAGGACTACGTACCTTTAGTTTAAAACAATTGAAGAACTTATTGTAAAAACTTGATAAGCCACATTTACAATTTTCTATTTTTTGCTGTTTTCTAGACATTGGATGATAAAATATTGAATTAAGTCTTGTTTAAACACTTTTCACACGTATATAAAGTATTAAAGTCCTGCAAAAGCCACATTTCCTAAATTTATTAAATTTTTAAAGGGCGAAAACTAACCAAAATTTTAATGAGGCTTATCAAGTTTTTACAATAAGCCCTTCAATTGTTATTTGTAATTTATTTTCAACTGTTAAAAAACTAATTGACAAAATCGTTAAAAATAATAGACTTTTTTCGCGTATTTCCTTACTCAATATAATATAAAATTTTTGGTTTTAATAGAAAATTTTAACTGAATATTTTAACTAAGTAGTGAAATCAATCAAACTAGTGCATGCGTTTTACCATGTTAGGTCTTTTGCATATAACAAATGAAATATTTTTTTATCAAGTGAACTTTGAAAATATACCTAAATTGTGTTAAAAGGTAGCAATCAAAACGATTAGTTAGTTCGTCAAAAAATGTATAATCAGCAAAAACGTAATGGAAAAAATAATTGATATTTACAACGATTGTAAATACAGCAATTGCTAAAAAATTAAAGGTTTTACGAAATATGGGTTCTAGCGTTATTAAAAAACATAATGACACTCGTAATGTTAATAGAATTCCGTGAACTGATATTAAAAAGGTTATTTCTGATCCAGATAATGCTAAGGGCTAATATATTTAACGATTAAAAGTATATAAAGTGAAAGAAGTTCAGAGCCGAAGTTCCAGGAAGAATGTCAAGGAACGTGCCAAAAACACATGATTGTGTCACATCATATCACATCTTGATCACGATTTTTTCGATTAAATTTATTATTTATTAAAGCATTTAAAAAAATGAACTCGATTTTGTTTGTAGTATTACGGTTTCTTATTGTAAATATAAGTAAAATTCGTAACAACACAGACAGAAAGCAGTTTTGTAGTTGCAACCGAATTTTTTGCCAACTGAATTTTTTTGGTTCCACTTACTGTCACTATTATTAAATTTTAATACTATTGTAGCAACCGACATTTATTTACAAATTTAGAATTTTTATTGTAACAATTGATTATTTTATGTTTATGGACTGAAATATTCTATAAATAGATTCTCATGCATGCAACAAAATTTATTTTATTAATAAAAAAAAATTGTATTCCTCGAACTGGGCTCGACCGGCGATCTTCCGTTTGTCAGGCAAGTGCTTTACCTCTAGCCTAAACCAAATTTAAGTGTTTTTTTTTATTTTTCAACCTCGAATATTTTCTAGTTTCAAATTTAAATATTTGCCTGAAAATAGATTTGTATGTACATTAGAAATTCGGTAGCTAATATTTTATTAGAGTTGCCAAAACTATAAAAAAGTGTTATATTATTTTAAAATTATTTTATTAATACAATTATCTTATGCCGCGAACTGGGCTCGAACCGGCGACCTCCTGCTTGTCAGGGAGTTACTTTACCTCTAGACTAAACTCAAATTGAATTTGTATTTTCCTTGAATGTTTTTTTGTTTCAAATTTAAATATGTATATCTAAAAATAGATTTGTATGTACTACAGAAATTCGGTTGCTGATCTCAATATTTTAGTAGAGTTACCAAAACTATAAAAAATTAATATATTATTTTAAAATTATTTAATTAAAAACAATTCTTATGCCGCGAACAGGAGTTGAACCGGTGACCATGCGGTTGTTAGGCAATTACTTTACCTCTAGCCCACAGCTAATTTGAAATTGTATTTTCAAATTTCTACATTGAATATTTTTTTTCTTTCAAGTTTAAATATGAATGTCTAAAAATAGATTTGTATGTACAACAGAAATTGTGTTGCTAATCTTAATATTTTATTAGAGTTACCAAAACTATTAAAAAACTTTATATTATTTTAAAATTGGTAACGAAAACTAATATTTAAGATAGAGTTATTGTTTTTTTGCAGGCAAAACTAATATTCGATTTTAACTGCAAATATTTTATTCTTTTAAAAGTGGTTGGTTGTTATTATTTAAGGTAATGTAGGAGATAATATTGTTCGAATATTGATTAGGAAAACCTATATTTTGAATGATGTGACTGTGTTTTGGTTAATTTTATATATTTTCTGTTCACAATATAGTTGAATTATTCTGATGATAAATTTTAAGTACTTACAATTAAAATTATTGAATAATGATTAAATTTTGTTGGTTACAATGGAATTTAAACCAATTTATTGTTTGTGTTCTTTTATTTAAACTTAGAGTGAATTCTAAACAAATCTAATGCTAACGACTGTTTATTCTGACACCAGATATTCTATTCGATTTTTTTTTATGATCGATTGTTTAATTCGTAGTTTTTTTTATTTTTATTTGAAAATATATTTTAAAATACATCGCCTGACACGCCAATCGATGTATAAATGTGTAAATTGACCCCCCTTCTATGACAACGTCATGATTAGACCGGTCTCCTAGGACCGATCTCTGCCGCCTGATCTCTGCCACCTTGTGACCTATCCTGCTTGTCACCTGGGACAGTCCCCTTTACCCGAACGTCGTTTATTTAGCATGTTTAGGTTAACTTTTTTTTACTTTCTATAAAATTAAAACTCCTAATGAAATTTTACTTCAAACTAATTTCTCTGTCATTTTTTTTAAATAATTGTTAAACAAACAAATTTAACTACATTTTCTATGAATTAATGCCGTCGTCAATCGTCAATTAATTAGCCAATTAAATTCACTAGTCATAAGTTGGGTTTTAATACTTCCATTTATATGAGACGGTCCAAAGATTTAACACAATGTACTACATTTAGTCTAATACAATCCACTGTTGTGTGTTATTCGAGCTTATAAATGTATAGTAGGCGCATTAGGGTGGGGCGATTTGAACATCTTAATGGGCGCTTCGCGTTTCTGATTCTTGGGATTATACTGAGCAAAAAAGTCCACTAGACCATACGTCTACGGTGAAAATCGAGCTTCCACATTTTGGCTTTTTAGCTGTATTTTGTGAAAGTAACAATGTGTGGGATGGACATATCGCAGGAAGTAGGAGGAGCTTATCCAATATTATGGTATCAATCTCTTCTTTGGAAGATTCTCTAGCAGATTATTGCATCAATCATATTTGTGGGTGGGGTTTAAGGGGTTAATTTTTAAAAATAGGGCTTTTTTGCCGTAAAGTCAAAATGTGGAAGCTCGATTTTCACCGTAGACGTATGGTCTAGTGGACTTTTTTGCTCAGTACAATCCAAAGAATCAGAAACGCGAAGCGCCCATTAAGATTTTTTTCCTTCCATACTAATCGCCCCACCCTAATGCGCATTCTGCTATGATCCTGGTTAGTTAGTTTTACTTGTTTTATTTTAATTTTACGGAAATTATATTTTATTGTATAAAATTTACCAGAAAAACAAAAACGAAACTGAATGTATGAAGAAAGCACAACATTGGAGTCATGTTCAAAGGAAATCTGATGTTGCTGAAAGATATAATATTTTATATTTTATGTGGTTCATGTATGATGACGATGATGATGTTTTGTTTTAACAAATTTATTATCCTCAAAAAAGGAAAGGGAAATGCTAAAAAAATAAAATAGGATATGAAAATAAAAACCAAAATGATAAATATATTATCATTTAAACAGATTTCAAGTCAAAATGCATTTAATTAAAAAGAAATATGATATGGAAAGTTTTAATGCTATCAAATATAACTTAATAAACTTTATATTAAAGAAAATTGGAGCATTTTTGATATATGTATTTGACTTTAATTGTCTTGGGGGATAGTCTAGATATAGTAAATATTTTTAAATGTGTATTTATGAAGCTTAAAGTTTATTTATTTTTTGTTGAATTTAAGAAAACTACTCTAAAATTATTAGACATTTGTTATGTCTATAAATCTACTTACTGCATAGCACTACGAATGTACTCAAAGTGTTTTGCATATTAATTGACACATGTTTGTAGAATGGCAAATGACACTAAATGAACAAAATATCAACCAAACAAAAACCATAATGATCACTACTACTCATGGGTCATGTATAGATTTTACTATACTTAACAAAACTTAACCATACCAATACATTACAAATATTGTGTACTTTTTTCAAAAAGTATGTGACATTGTTTGAAGTTTTGTCGCACCCTTAGGAAAATATCAAAATCAACGATGGGGTCGTTTGACTTCTGTTAAACATCTTTTGGTTTAAATTACTTCAGACCCTTTGAGATGCAATATTTTTATTTTCATTAATCTGCATACTTTTCCAGCATATTGTATACATTAGTATATGAATACTCAATTCATACATACAAATTGAACATAGACGCACACACACACACACAGACAAACTGAATATATTAACACACATTCATGTAATATGCACTGCATTAATGTATGTATTGTACGTAAGTTTCTAGTTGCATTTAGTAACTACTAGTAGACATTTTATCATGATGTGATACCAATTCATGTTGCAAGTGTCAGAAAACAATAACTTGACATCAACAAGATGCGTACACTTTTGCAAAGAGCACATACACATACATATAAAACAAAAACACACATACAAACACATGTTAACATAAACACAATGAATTGTCTCTTGGCCAAAACTCAATTAGAAGAAAAAACAAAAATGATAATAACATCAAGAACAACAACCATCCTTACTAATCATTAGGGTGGCAATGAAAAATCAACTTGGGATTATGATCAAACATGAGCGGATTAGTGTACGACTTGGTATAAAACTTACATGATGAAAATTTAAGCCAGATCGGATAACTCTAAGCCGTGTAGCTTTGAGGCAAAGTTCACATTTTTAAAAATTCAATATATTGAACTGTAATGCTAAAACGATCGATTTTTTACAAAGGTTGACCAAATCCTGATTAACTTAATATTGCAAGTATCCTAAATGTTTTCCCAATTTTTTTTTATAATTTACCCTCTTGTGCTACGGGGGTCAAAATTACCTATCGGTTATGAATAAGTTTTAAATCTAAAATTTCCAAAAAAAAAACTTGACAAATTTGACGTTCATAGTAAATTGATTGAACTGTAGTCTAAAATATTTTTATTAAAATTAACCACTTTATGCTACAGGGGTCAAAATTACCCTTTAATTGTTAACATTTTTGAATCCAGGATTAATAAATAAGGCTTTCTATTTAAAACACTAGCAATTTTGTATTATTTATGTACTAATTATAAGTTTTGTTTAATAAAAGTAAAGTAAAAGTTTAATCAAAGTTAATTATATTTTAAGGTACTTTCAAAAATACCTGCATTACGAGTACCTCATTACCATATCACTTAAAAAATGCACAAAAGAATAGGTACATTACCCTCTGGCTTACAAAAAAAACTACACAATAATAGATACCTATTACTTTTGGGACAACGCGAACAAAAGTAATGTTGCGAGTAAATAGTCTAGTAATGAGTTGAAGCCCTGTTTTTGCTTGATAACGAAATCAAGTTTCAGTAACATTTTTCCATATAACGGTGACGAAAAATTGATTATTAATTTTAATATTTTTGTACACCCAGAATACAGTCTCAGTTATAGCCACAGCATTTGTTGACAATCGAATTCTGGCGGTTACGATAATTATCGTTATGTTAAATTATATTTTTAGTTAAGAAAGCTTATATTCAGTTGCCTAACCCAATATTAACATTCCAAATAAATATTATTACGTTCCACAAAATTTTATTTAAATTAAAAATTTTTTTGATTTTTCTGGTATTGAAACGTGGCTTTCAGATTAATATTCCTCTGTCCTACTGATTGCACCACTATTACTTTTAATTTCCATTGTCTTATTTGCTATTTAAACATTTGAATATTTTATTTTAATTAAAAAAAACTTTTAGTGTTTGGCTTTTCCGAGATTTGAACTCGGAAGTTTGGAGTACAAGGCAAGCTCTCTTTCCACTACACCACAAACACTTATAAATGTTGGGTGCTAAATTTGAATTTAAATATTTCGTTAGGAAAACAAACATTGTCTCATTTACCAATACCAATCATTAGATGTTTCTATAAACAATGCAATCCACAATTCGGTTGGTACTACTGAACCTCTTACTTAGTGACATATTTGATTGCGAATACCATATTTACTGCAAGTAACATCTCTTGATTATCGAAAATTTATTAAAAAATTTGATAGTTGGTATTAATTCTCTTGTATTCTCACAAAATAAATGGTTGATTCCAATTTTATTTAAAAAGTTGATTGGAAATATCAATAATTGGATAAATGGATAGTTTTTAGTTCCTCTTCCCTCTTTTGAATATCCAATACATTATTTTTACTTTATTAATCGATTACTGGTAGTTCCAAAAAAATAACGTCCTATCAAATAAATTTGAATGGTTTCGACCGAATTCCTACCACTCCTTTTTCTGGGTGTATGTATAACATTAAAATAAAGTGTTGGTAATAATTTTGAACCAACTCTGTTTTGGAATGAAACAAAATTTTAAACGCAATTTTAACCTTCGTAGCAAAAAAAAGGTTAATGTTTATAAATTAAAAATTGCTTTACGTAGTTCACAATAAATATTTTATGTTTTTTTGGAAAATTTTGGGAGTAAAGTTCCTTTGATGCAATGGATAATATTTACCCCCATAGCACGAAAGGGTTAATTGAATAGAAAATTCTTCAGAATTCATTTAGGATACGCGCGCAAAAAAAGATCAACTTAAGTAAATTATAGCGAAATATACTGCATTTTCCAAAATTTAAACTTTGATCTTTAATGGACGGCTTAACGTTATCCGATTTATCTCAAATGTTAACCATGTAACAAATGGCACAAGAATTTCTTCGGGTTCCATTGGAATTCCAAAAAGGAAATTTTTGCATTCATTTCATTAGTGCCCTACTAACCATATTAGTATATTATATACATATAGACATAGTTAAACTTGGCTATATTTGTGTATTCATATGACGATAAAGACAGTATTACACTATATAAGCCTATAAACTACTGATATTAGGTTGTACAGATGCAAAATAGGTTATGCTTCGATTTTTATGTTTTGTATACCGATGTGATAGTAGTACTAGATAGTTCGAACAAAAAAAAAAAAAAAAAAAAAAAAAAAACATGACAATACAAATGATTTTCTGATATACATACTGCTGTAGCTAAAATTAAATATAGTTTGACTTGTAGGAGGTCTAGTTGCATGTCGAGGATATTAGAAAACAAAAAAGAGGAAAATCTTAAACAATAATCTTAAGAGAAGCTTAATTAAGAAAAATCGAAAAATGCAAATTTGAATTATTTAAATATTTCAAAATTTACCAAATTTTTATTCTAGAAATAAAAACTGTATGTTCAAAGAAAGTATCTCCTGAGTAGTCGACCACTGATTTCGCGGAAATTGTAGATATGGGAATTCCCACAAAAAGTTTCACCGGGATCGAAAATTAAAATGCCAAAAAACAAATGATTTTTTCTTACTTCATATAAATAAAAATTATAATATAATGTATTTGCAGTTGTTATTACCAGAAATTTGGCCTGAAAACTTTAAATCCAAAACTTTGAATTTGATAGCGAAAAACATCAAGATTTTTGATATGTAGGTCGAAAGTATACATGAGAAAAATAATTGCTGTTGTATTTTGCATAATAACACTTATAACAATTTTTATCGTAAACGTTGTAGAACAAACAAAGCTACACTTAGGAAATTATGTTGGTAAAGACGACAGCAATTGTAGTCAAAAACAAATGAAATTTCATTTAAAAAAAGGACGACTTACATTTCATTAAATTCAACTAACTTTGTAATTTGTTTTTTAGTGTTCAAAAAATGACTAACAATTGTAGTAAAAATTAACCACATGGTAGTAAAAAATAAACAAACATTTATTTATTTTTATTTTTTTAAATACCAAAAAAACAACTGTAAAAAATGAATGTAAAATCATAAAACAGTCATTTGATGTGAGTTGTTTTTTTAAATGAATTACAAGGTTAGTAAAAAATTTAATTTGCTCTACAAATGACTTACATTTACATTAAAAATAATGAAATTGTATTACAACCCAAACAACTACATATTTTAAAGCAGAAGTTCCCTGAGTGTATTAATTATTTTTAAACCATTTTTTGGTCAAAACGGCATGGCCTGTTTGAGCGATGGAAGTCCAGTTTTTTGCATATCTTATTTTTACACTTAAAATGCAATTTTTTAGTGAATAAGAGTTTAAGGTTAAATTTTTTCAAAACACTATGTACCTTGAAACTAATACTTTTTTAAGTTAAATATTTATTTCAATGCTGGTTCACTGTATAATTGATACATTTTTGCCAAATAGGCGGCGAACATTAGAAAGTTCCTTGTACAAGTCTAAAAAAAACTCGAATAATTGCTTTTTATATGATTATCAATATTTCAAAATATAAAAGTTTTTTATATATTGGCATTTAAAAGAGAATAGGACTAAATGTCTATATATTTATTGACTATTAAATGAACCAGCTATTGTAAAGTAGGAGTTCTGTCCCCATATATTAAATTTAGTCTAATAAAATGTAAGTTTATTTGATTTTTTGAGAGTGTGGGATTCTTATCATGTACTTTCTACCTTTGTGTCATTGAATGAAGGTATGGATCACAGTCATTTTAAACGTAAATGTAAAAAAAAGTATAATAATGGTGAGGGGTGTAAAGGACTCGAAGCGACCCATTATAGCACTCTTATTTGTTTATTACTGACTTTTTGTATATTTATTCTCAACTATAGTAAAGTTAAATTGAATAAACACCGATAAGCGTGGTCTAAAAACAACATATTTTCACTATAAAAATTAACGTTTTAAGGTACGCTCTAACTATTTCAAGTGTACATTGAAATATAATTTCAAAAATTTCAAAATTTGCTATTATTTTGGAATCTTCGAATTTCTTGAAATTTAATGCAGGCGATTTAAGTTCGCTTATAGACTAATATATCTCACTTTACACTGGGCTTTTACTGCAGAGATATAGCCGTTTCTATGTCAATCGTTCCACGGTACACCACACGCCCCTAGCTAGAAAATAGACTTAAACGATAACACCAAAAAAATAATTATTCAATTAAATTGGAACCCGCTTAACAGACTTTTATACTAATTTTTTTTTTATGAGTGCAGTTCAGTTTAATAATTTGGATTCTTTCTCCATAGGAAACATATTATAAAAATTACATTTTGTTTGATATTGCCGATTTAATAGAACTGTATTTAATTCACAATAAATATTATAGCGAAATTTAATGCAAATGTATTGCAATTAATCAACATTAAATATAAATTGCGAATAAATTATTTAGTTCGCTGTTATTTCATTAAATCATTATTAAAAATCAAATTTATTACAATCAACAATTAATACATACAGACAAACAAAAAAGAAACTATAACGACCCTTAACTTGTTACTAATTAGTTTAACAACTTTGTTTGTGTTATTTTTAATTTGTTCTCTCAAGTTTTTTTTTTCAATTTAAATTTTTACATTTGCCATTGTTAATGCAGATTTTAAAAACCCACATCATGTATAATTTTTGTAAATGCTCCCATTAAAACAAAAACCCTTATCATTTCAAAAAACTTTTTAACCATACTTTTCTGTAATCGTTACCATGAACCGAACCCAAAAGCAAACACCATCCTTATTTAAAGCCACAATCACCAACATCATCAAAACTTTATTAACGAATAACATACGTTTGTATGTGTAGTGTAACGGAAACGTTTAAACGCACATATTTTTTCTTTTTGTTTTTTTTTTTGTTTTTATTTTCATTCAGTTTTGAACATTAAATGATGCTGTATGCCGCCGAATGTATTGACATTTGAAAGCCTTTGTTTTTCTTTATTCTTAAAAAAGAGACCTCTGCATTATACTGTGTACACTTTGCAATAATTCTTTTGTGTTTGCTAATAGACTATTATAGTAAAATGTTTAAATATTTTAACAATCATTTGCTTTTATTTTGGTTTAACCCTTAAAAATTTAAGAAAATCTTTTAAGGGCAAAATATTTGTGGAAATTTTAATATTGGGTCTTAGAAAATTTTAAGTGTAACAAGAAATTATATTTTAAGGTTGCCGGTTAAAAAAGTTCATATATGTTCATATATTTTATTATATGATCATATATGGTCATTAGGGCGGGTCGATTTAAAATAGCGCAAGTGACAAGGAAAATCGTATTTTAGGGATCAAAATAAGAAACTTTGCCGGAGGAACTATACCTCTAAAACGAATTCTGATGTCCCGACTTTTGACCCGTAGGGTCAAATTTAAAAAAAATTCCACTTTGATATTTCAGAAAGTAGGAGAAATCTGTCCTAGATTATGGGAACTACTTCTTCTCAGGGAGACGCGTTAGCAGATTAATGCATAAATCATATTTCTAGGTCACCGTTAAGGGGTTAAAATTGAAGTTTAAATAGGGACTTTTTAGCCGTGTTTTTATAGCAAAATGGACAAGATGAGATTGAAATTAAGATATTTCAGAAAGTAGGAGGAGTCTTTCCAAGATTAGGGTCTCTATTTCTTCTCCGGAAGACGCTCTAGCAGATGAAAGCATAAATTATATTCGATTGGGTTGGACTCGATTGGGGCACGTTAAATGGGTCAAAGTGGGATTTTTCAAAATTTGAATATACGCGTCAAAAGTCGGGACATCAGAATTCGTGTTAGAGGTATGGTTCCTCCGCAAAGTTTCTTATTTTGATCCCTAGAATACGATTTTCCTTGTCACTTGAGCGATTTTTTTGCCTCCCTACAAATTGACTCGCCCTAATGGTCCTCAATATTCGTACATACTACAAAAATTAACCTATATTTCTATATGTGGACAAATATATGTATATGATCATATATTATTTTATATGGTCATCCATATACTTTCATACATTATGTATTTTTGTAATTTTTTTTTTTTAAATATTGTATTTAAAAAAAAAAACTGCTTTAATAAAAAATTAAAGGAAATTTCTTTGGCTTTCAAAAAATCAGCATTTCACATCTTATTTTACAATTATTTTAGCAATATATTTTTCAAAATTTACATTTTTCTTAAATTTTTCAAAAACTGTAAAAAAATAAAATGTGAAATGTTAATTTCTTGAAACCCCATGAATGTCGCTTTCATTAAAAAATAAAAAAAATGTTTTTTTTTCAAAATGTAATAAAATACCCGATGAAAAATGTTGCGATCTGGGTATATGTAAACATATATAGTCATATATATAATTTCATACCACATCATATCTTAGCTTATCCGCAAAATGGCATACATAACCTTATCTCATGTGATCCCATGTTATCTCATCTGATATAATTTGATTCGAAAAATGGGTCTATCTAATTTGATCAAGTTATATATATATTGATACAATTTGATGTAACTTCATAAAATCCTTTGAAATTGTTTGGAAATTCGCAGTAATATTTTGTTTCACATTTAAAATAATAATGAAAATTTAAATATAAATCAGTGGATTTTACAATTATATAGGATTTTAATTTGACTAATATGTGATGACATATCGAATTATATATAAAAGTAATAAATTGTTTTTCTAGTTTCTACCATATATGTTTATATTTAATTATCAGAGACGGCAATTGGCTTTTATTCTTTTCGTGATTTTTTTACTTTTTTGACTTAAAATGATTTTTCTACTCATAAATATTATTTAATCTATTAACTTTGAGCAATGTTTTAAGTGCAGCTTTTCTAAGTTTTTTTACTTTAGCTTTTTTACAATATTTTTTTACTTTAAATATACCCGATGAAAAAAGTTTCTGTATACTCATATACAACTTGATATTACGATATATGTTCATACTTAGTTTATGAACATTTTTTAATATGGCGCAATATATCATTGTATCGTATGCTATATATTAGTATATCTTGTGTATCTGATCATATAAAATATATATAGATTTATATATGAAAATATATTCTACCATATATGATCATATGTAAAAAAATTCTAAAAAATGTTAATCAAAACTTCCTTGAGTTTGGTGCTTGAACTTTTTAAAAGAAAGATCATGGTTCTTAATATTTTTTCAATGTCTTTACACTGATAGAATTTTCTTTCATAGTATTAACGAAACGATTTCATTAAAATCGATTCATTGGTTTAATTAAAAATTTCATTAACTGAATGAAAATTCATTAATATTGTTATTTTTTTCATTAACATTTTTTATGATTTTTTCATAATTTCATAAAAAAAATTCATTAAATCAATGAAGAATTTTAAAATTTTTTCAATAAAAATTTTGACTTGTAATAAGAAAAAAAAATTAAAAATTTCTTTTCAACAGAATTAACCAAAACTTTTTTTTATTAAATTTGACTAGAGCTAACAGTTTTTGACGAATTTGAATAGTTGGTCACTAAATTCCAGGGAACAGATTCTCCAAGAAAAAAAGTATAGTTTTGTTTAAAACGAGACCTAAATTGTTATCGTTTTGACGATGTTACACAACGATAAATAAATTTTTGTTTTTAACAACAATATTTAACATTTTTATCTAATATGGGTCGATCGTTCTACAGAATTCCAAGCCAGATCGATAAAAAATTACATATTTTGTACCGACATATAAGAAAATATGTCATCTTTTAACACAAATTATAAAAAATGTAAAGAAAGATTGAACAGTTTTGTAAAAATAAAGCAATACAAACAGAAATAAATTAAAATTGGTTTAAACGATTTTTTCAATCATTAAAGTTCTTAATATACATAATTTATAAAAAGTACAATAATTAATATATTTCTTTTTTATGGATAAAAAAATTTTATTTTCAAAATTTGTAATTTGTTGCTAAAATAATCATAAAAAGTGCAAATTATTAAATATCAACGAAAATATTTTATACAACCTATGAATTTTATTCATTAAACACATGAAACTTTCATAACGATTAGGCTAGGATTAATGAAAAAAATTTCATATACTTTATGAAATTTTTATTGGGTCAATGAGAACATTCATTAAAATTAATTTAATGAAACACCTTTCATTGACTCAATGAAACGTTTCTTTGGGGACTTTTTTATGAAAAAATTCATTGGATTAATGAATTCATTAATACTACGCACAAATGTCTATCAGTTATCAGTCTAAAGTTATAACTCTTAATGTTAACAGTTCGCAAATAATACTTAGAAAATTTCGTTGTATCTCCAATGCGTAAAAATGACATAACTGGATACAGTTTGGAAATTTGACTTGCATTTTAAATACGATGAAAGAAATACAAATTTTTATTGTAATTAAAAAACAATATATATTTTTTTATTAAAAAAAATGTTTTAAATACCGAAAAAATAACTATTAAATATAGTAGTTTTAGTCGTTTATGTTAGTTTTATGTTCATGTGTTTCTCGTTTTAACGGTTTATGCATTCATTTAAGGTTTGTTGTTTTTGACCTCTTCGTTAGTCGTTTTTACTTCTATTGTAGTTGTTTTATCAATAGTCAAAATTGAGTTCATGGTTAGTCATTTTTATGACAAATAAAGCCATGGCATTTTTGACTAAATTTGTAGTCAGTTTAGCTGTAATTTTTAGTCATTTCTACCTTTTTAATTTCCAGAGTGTATCATTAAAATAAGATTTGATCCCGTAATTCTTCAAACCGCACATGTGTGATTCAATTTTTAAATGCATTTTTCTAAAATTTGACCTCAATTTCCGCAAAATCCAGATGTGTTGGATAAATGTGAAACCTAATACGGACTTTGCACCGAAACGTTACTCGAAATCGTCCCCGAAAAACCCACAAATTTTAAAAATTTTGTTAGCGAAAGTTTTTGCGCCTTGTTGGTTATAAATTTTTCAGCATTCAAAAAAATGTATTTACGTGAACACATTAGTGCTTTTAAATATACTTTAAATAAGCCACTAATTTGAAATTTGTCATTTTTAAAATCTGAAATCCTACGGTTGCGTAGATTTTCCCATTTTCTCTTTTTCATAAGAATTTAAAAGTTATTTCTTTTGAATTTACTTTAAAACGTTTAAAATTTTATTTCAAACAAATTTTTCGTTAAAGGGTTAAGCGAATCTTTTCTAAATCGTTTTTGTGTTGATTTGTTTTTTTTGGTTTAAGTAACAAAGTTTTTTTTTTCTAAATCACTGTGGTTTTAGTAATTTTTTTTTGGGTCTGGTGTTTTTTTGTTCTAGCTTTATCGTTAGCATTCAAATATTTATCTTTTGGGAGGTGTTTAGGTTAGCTTAGGTCCTTGTATGAGTATGTGTGTTTAAAGTAAATGTATGTGTGTGCCTGTTTATCTTATATGGGTGTGATAGTATTGCTTTGTGTTTATTTGTTTAACACTTGATATATGCACGGTCAGGGATTTGGTGGCATTTATTTATAAATGATATCCTTGTTATCATTAGTCCTTTAAAACACAAATACACACAAATTCTCACAAACTACAGCAATTAAATTTAATTTCAACCAAATGACAATTAAAGCAAAGATAACTGTTTGTATTTCATTTATCAAAATTCTTTTGAATTTGTTAACACAACTTATTCCTTTTCGTAAACTATCATTTGTTAAAATAAATCCAACAAACTTAAAGTTAAACTTTATTTATTTTTTTTTCAACTTCACCAACTTTTGTTTTTTTTTTGCCTAATTCCTCTTTTTAACTTATTAAAACATGACTTTGTATAGTTAGTATTATTTCTAGTACATAGTGGCAAAAGTTTTCTAGCTGTAAACGTAGCACTGTACTTAAAACTCCTTGACAGCATAATTATTTAACTCTAACGAACACCTGTTAAGTGTAACAAAACTTAAATAAATTCGCATTAAACACAAAAAAAAAAAAAATAATATAAAAACAACTTTTATATAGTAGCAGTTAGTATCAGCATAAAATATACAATACTATGTATACCTAGACAAACTTTTTAACTAATCACGGTATATAAACTTTTGACTTCAGCAAGACAAAAACTAAGGAAAGTAAATTTAAAATAACAACAAATAGTTTTTGATAAGATTGTTATATGTATATCATTTGTTGACAAAACAAATAATGAAATAATTATAAAATTTAAATTAAAAACTAACAATAAATGCTACATATCCCAAACCGGCGGTTCATATCAACTTTTGTTTCACGAACCCCCTGACGTACTTCTACTGGTTCACGGAACTCTCAAAAAAATATGTTTTTTTATATAAAGGGTCCGCCATCTAACGTTTTTTTTTCCAACTAGTGCTTATTTCGTGAATGGTAACACTTAGCTCATGTCTGATTTGACAGATAATTAGTTTTATCCTTCCGCTGAACGAATATGGTCCGTATGTTCGTTATGTTGTGAAAAAAGTGAAAGAAACTGGCATCCTCATCGATAAACCAAAGCGTGAAAAGCCAAAAACAGTGCGTACACCCGAGAATATTGCTGCAGTGGCAGAAAGTATGTGTGAAGCGCCATCAACATCAATTCAGAGTCGTTCTCAACAATTGAACATTTCGGAGACATCATTGAGACGAATTTTGCATAAAGACCTTGGTATGACGCCATAAAAAGTCCAATTGGTTCAGGAGTTCAAAAAAAAAGTTATTTGGCGGACCCTTTATTTAAAAACCCAAAAGTAAAGAAACAAACGAATATTTAATTTTTTTTTAAATCAAATAAGCGTTACAATACTGTAAAACCCAAATAAGGTGGACTCCGAGGGATCAAAAAAAAAAAAATTCATTATAAGTGGGGCAACAAAACAACAGCTTTTAAAAAAAGTTTTTCAATCTTAAAAACGCTTTAAAAACTGTAAAATAAGCCGTTTAAACATAAATATAAGCCGTTAAATTTAAAGAACAAACCGCCCAGTAAAAACGCTTCTTACATACAGGCAGGTTTGTAAGGGAGTGAGCAAAAAGAATCCCTTACAAACCTGCTTACATATGCCATGATTTTTATATGGCGAATTCCCACTAGGAAGCATTACTATTGGGCAAAGTAAGCGCGGATTTCAGCGCTTATAAAAAGCTGTGATTGCATGGCTTTCAGTAAAATCATATTTCATGTCTACATTATTACGTTTAAAAGTAATTTTTAATAAATAAAAAAATTATATGAATATAATTTATTTCACATAAAATTCTGTTTTATTAGTTTTTTGTTTTTAAAATTTTAGACACATAATGTAGTAATTTTCTTTTGTTTACCGCTCTACGTGCTAGCTCTTCAGAAACAGTTAAATAAATAATTATTTTTATTACTTACTCGAAAACACCAAATACAATCGGAAATCACTCGTGAAAATCGGTACAGATCGTTTATAATCCACGATATGAAACTTTCTGCATTACAACCTGCATCCTTATAAGGGATTAGGGTAAGCTGCTTACAGCCTACATCCTTGTTAGGGAAAACAGTAAGCTAAACATTTTTTTTTTGTTTATTTTTATACGAAAATTATTCGTTTTTGCTGCTTCTCAGTATTATGTGATAGTAAGCACTTAGATCAGCGCATTTGTTTTATCCTGCTTCTAATTTATGAAAATATATTCCTTAAAACTTCTCAGTCAAACAAAGGTACAATGGTTCAAAGCTTCAACGTTCAAATTGGTTTATCAAAATACATTCTGATAAACCAACAACATGCAACATTAAATTTAATTTAAAAACAATGTAAAAATACCAATTACAAAAAAAGCTAGATTTTCAAAGAAAATAGCTAAAATAAGCCTAATTTTTAAAGAAAAACGTCAATTATATTTACAAAATAAGCTAAAATAAGCAAATATCAAAAAATAAGCAAAAAAAAAAAGCTCTATCAAATATAGATTAAAATTTGCATATTCAGAACTTGTATTTAATCTAAATAGTTCTATCCCTTCAAATAAAAAACAAGCTCTAGCCTATTTTTGGTTGCTCTAGTTATAAGTTACCCAAGCAGAAAAATACAATCGTTGGCAGAACATAGGATTAACAATCTTGACAGTATTGTCCTTTTACAAGATTGATAACAGTGGCCAACCGTTGGTTTGAGCGAACTTGCCACCGTTGGCATAGCGTTGGTAGTTCAAAAAATTTGGTGCTTTTAAAATACGACGAATTCAATTAATTTTGAGAAATATGTATAATAAAACACATTTAAAAAGCAGCAATACAGTTTCATCTTAGTCATTCGCATTATATATAAATGTGTGATGTATAATAATATACAAAAAAAGACAATGCTTGTAATTGGTTGTAATATTTTTAAAAACAATATTGGCAAAGAATTTTGCGGGTGGTACTGGCAAAACACATGCCTTGCCAACAAAATAGTGTTTTTCTAGTACAATATTAGTTGTACGTTTGGTAATTTTTAGCATGGTGTGTTTTACAAAAATAGCAGTGGTTTCCCAGTACTATCTTTTTTGTGCGGTTGACAATTTTTACCTGGGTATATTCATATTTACTGGAGTAAAGTTTCTAGACAATTTTTGTTACCGTCCACAAAATATTAAAAATGTTTATAAGTATTTTTTAAATATTGTGAAACTCTATCGTTTAATTTCATAAATAGAAAGTTTTTGACACTTTTAAGAAATAATTTCTGTGTGTCCCGTTTAAAATTTGTTAGAATTTGTGTGTGGGACGGACTGTCAAAAACAGTTCATCTTAACCGAGGGTGCTTCTTAAGCAAGTTCGTATTAACAGATGTTATTTTAAAGTTAATACCAAAACGTCAGGACTTTTAAACTAGTTTGTAAAATCATATGTTTTATCTTAACTAAGTTCTTCTTAAACGAGATTTCTAAAAAAAATCATCAAAAACACAAAATTGTTAAGAAAACGTGTATGTGTTTAATTCTTATCTGTGTATGTCAAAGGACTCTTTTTAAGACTGAAAGTCTGGACTTCCCATACAAAACAACAATTTTATTTGTCATGTTGTGGTGATATCTGTACTGGCCCACGCTTTAGAAATAATAGGTCGCAACCCCGATGCATGAACTTTTTCTGATTTTGTTGAACTGTGTTATAAATACAATCAGGAAGTGGACTGTACTTATCAAATATGGTGCACAATTAATAAAATGACCTACTGTAAGTGATAGGCAATTTTGGCGACAAAAAATGTGTCTAACCTATTGCCCTAAAAAAAATTGCATTGTTTAATTAAATTGTTTCCATAACACTACTCGACGGGCAAAAAACACTGCTTTGAAACACATATTTTTTAATATACCAAATAAACCTGTAAAAAATGGCAGAAAAAGATACTAAAAAATAGTTAAAAATGATCTTGTAGAAAAAAGTGCTCAATTTAGCGGATTTTTCCTAAATATTAAGAAAATAAAAATGTTAACTTTTCAAAGTTTTAGGTATATTCGATGTGAATTTTAGTTAGTTGAAAATAGCATTTTACTTTGTAAAACTTTTACTTAATATTTGTAGACTCAAAATAGCAAAAAAAAAAAACTGTAATATTAACAAAATTGTTGCTATATTTGCCTCAAATTTAGTAGAATGCAAATAACAGTTTATTTTGCTAAAAATCTAAAAAATCAAAAATCATAATTTTTGTATGACATTTTTGAATAATTTATTTTTATATGAAATTTTTTTTTACTTTGAAGTTACTTTCTAAATATTTCAGGAAATTTTTTTATAGATTTGCAATTTCAGTACAAACATTTTTTCATTACAATGTTTAGTTTATGTCTAATGATAAAATTTAAAAATACAAAAATTGTTTGTTCGGACTTTCCATAATTTCATTTATTTATTTAGAATATTGTTCTACCTCAAGACCAAAAATCTAATATGATATTGTCATATTAGATTTTATTTGTTACTTTTCAAAAAGTTTAATCATTTTCATGATAGACAATAGAATTGTTTCATTGGCATCACCCAAATCTTTAGTTGTCCGCAATAGAAAAGGATAATTGGCTTAACTCAAACCGAGACATTAGCCAGTAAAAAACGCTGCTGGAGTAAGCCCAAAAGAATCCCTTACAAACCTGCTTACATATGCCATGATTTTTATATGGCGAATTCCCACTTGGAAGCATTACTTTTGGGCATAATAAGCGAGGGTTTTGGAGCTTACAAAAAGCTGTGATTTCATGGATTTCAGTTAAATCATATTTCATGTCTACATTATTACGATTAAAAGTAATGTTATGAATATACATAATTTATTTTACATAAAATTCTACAGATATTAATTTTTTCTTGTTAAAATTTTTGACATATAATATAATCATTTAATTTTTTTACCGCTCCTCATGCTAGCTCTTCAGAAACAGTTAAATGACTAATTATTTTTTAATACATACTCGAAAATATCAAACACAATAGGAAATCACTCGGGAAAATTGGTACAGATCGTTTATAATCCACGATATGAAACTTTCTGCATTACATCTTGCATCCTCATAAGGGATTTGGGTAAGCTCAAAATTTGTGTTTGTTTATTGCTATACGAAAATTATTCGTTTCTTTTGCTGCTTCTCAGTAGCGCATTTTTTATATCCTGCTTCTAAAAACACGAAAATTTGTTACTGGGTACATACAACAGACAAAATAAACTCTATGATAATCTTTTTGTTTGCCTTAGTGTATAAACTGCCTGATCTGGTGACATTAATTATGAAAGCAAACTATTTGAAAAACAACAATTTTATATGACGATATACCTTGTATATCAGTACATGTGTTTGTTGTATTACAATTTGTAAAAATAATAAAAATGCCAACAAACAGTGTTTGTTCAGAAGAGCCGTTACTAGTTAAGAATTTGCAACTTTTTGCAAAACCTGTCATATTTTCTAATGGCAAAATTTGGCACAAAATATTTACATTATATACTCCATTTCTTTTTTATAAACATTTTCGGAGTCTTATCTAAATATTTTACGATATTTTCAATGGATTTGAAATTTGAAAACAAAAATGAGTTTAGTGTAATTGTTTTCCTTGTAATGCCGGTAAAATAGCCTGAAACAAACTCTGAAATAATTATGCTCAAAAAAAAAATTATGTCGTGTAGATTAATCTTAAACAAAAATGTATGATTTTGCCGTTAAATTTCGAAAAATTAAGCAGAATTATGAAAAAAATGGTGTAAATTATGTGAATATAACAAGATTGAAATTTCAAAAACTGCAAAGTTAGAAAACATTACAGATTTGGATTCAGATTCAGATTAAAAATATGCAAAAAGGTGCAATTTGTCAAGTGGTGTAATTTGCATTAGGATATTATAAAATTGTAAAAAATATTGTGATACTTGTTTTTTGCAGCGGATTTTTATATGCAGAATCGGTGCAACACGCACTATTTATAAAAAACGTGACCAAATAAATACTGAATTGAAAACTTTAAACTCGTTTTCTGCAAAATCGTGTTTTTTGAGTTATGTCAGTCTTACAGTAAATGAGTGATATGTTCAAAATAATTTATTACCATTTACCGATTTTTTAGTTTCATTTCTTGTTTTCATTTAATTTTAGTTTCAAATCAGCTGTCTTATTGCGATGTTACAATCAGGATAGTATGGTGTTTACTGTTTGTAGTTTTATAAAAAAGTGTTCAGTAGAGTTAAAAATAAAGTGGGCGCTGTGGTGTAATGGTTAGTGCGTTGAACTGTTACACAGATGGTCCCGGGTTCGATTCCCGGTGACGGCAACATCATTTAGAAAAATAATATGTGTGAGTTTTCTATCCCTCATATGTATCGCAGCTCACACCTTCGGTGTTCCCATAGCACTTAACCTCACCGAAGTAAAATAATGAATCAGGGCTATGAACAAAAAAGCTTCAATAAGTTCGCCAACTCTCCATCAGGTGGCAAGCAACAACTGTTCTAAGACTTATCATCTCGCGCAATTACAGTGTTGGCATGTTTGAAGCCCTTCATCTTTCCCCACCTTTCATCTCTCTACTATCCACTTTCCGAAGAAAGCAACACATTAATAAATAGGAAGAATTTCCTGAGAGTTGCTTCTCTTAAAAAAAAAAAACATGCATTTATTTTTCAAATAAATACTTTTTTCTACTTTTTTATACATTTTTTTAAAATAATTTACTACCATTTACCGATTTTTTTTAGTTTCATTTATTATTTTCATTTATTTAAAGTTTTATAAATCAAGTTTGATATAATTTTTATTAAAAATAAAAATTGTTTTTTTTTTTTGTTTTAATAGAAACATGATATACTTACATTTTTATAAAGCACCTAATAAATAATAAGCCAGTAATAAATTTGATATCCACATTCATTAAAGACCAACACGATTGAAAAAATAAAAAGGACCTATTTCCAACTAATTTTTTTTTAAACAAAACAAAGTAAAAAAGTGACCGCGGATTTGATAATGATCATCTACAGATACATTTCGTTTATATCCCACAATTTTTAAATTTTGTATACCAGAAATATCAAAAAACTTTCCTGATTTAAACCATTTATTAAGAACATTAAATAAATGACTATTAAAAATTGGCCATAAGGAATCGATTTGAAATTTTGTCGATTATTTTTCAAATTAAAATTTTTTCATAATCGCTTAAAACAGTGGGCTGTAGCCAAATTTATTCAAAAAAGTAACATTTTCCCCACTGTTCGGTCTCAAAATGTTTACCTTTTTTAGTTCATGCTTTCAATAAAATATTCATATTCTAAGTAACGTGTATGCTAAATGCATTTTTTTAGATATTTGTCATTTTAGGTTTTGAATGCTTTTACCTTTGATATTTTTTCATAACTATATTCAGCATACGAGGGCGGTCCCAAAATTAGCCAACCTAACAAAGAAAACACAACAAATTTGGGAAAAACTTTCTTTATTTCTCAACATAATCTACTTTTAGCTCAATACACTTTCCCCGATATACTCAATAACTTCGATACCTTGTTTTTGGTAAGAACTATCTAGTTCCTTAAAATAGCCATCAAACGCAGACTCCACCTATTCATTGTTGGCAAATCTTTTACCACCTATACATTTTTTCAACTTTAGAAATAGGAAATAATCCAAGGGAACTAAATCTGGCGAACAAAGTGCATGATAAAGTAATTCGAGCTTTAATTCATTGATTTTGGCCATCGCTAGAGTGGATGTATGACCTGGTGTCTTGATGAAACAACACTTCCTTTTTCGCCAAATGTGGATTTTTCCTTAATTTATTCACTTAACCGCTGTAATAAGTTAGCATAATACTAGCCGATGGTTTTTGTTTTTTCTTTTTGAATATAATCAACAAAAATTTTTATGATATATCTGAAGGATATATCTGAATGATATAAATAATCTTGGCCTCTTTGGTAAAATCGTGATGTTTGCCGATGATATTTCTACATTTTATCCTTATAAATATGATCTTGTTCTTAAAACTAACATGGAGAGAGATTCTTGCCTAATTTTTGAATTTGCGAGGTTAAATCGCTTGGTTTTGAATGCAAATAAAACCAAATTGGTACGTTTTCGACCGCACTCAAACTTTGTAAATAATAATTTTAGCACTTTCGTAGATGGTCAATCAGTCAAAGAGGAACATGAAATCAAATACTTGGGTATAATGCTAAAGAGCAGCTTGTCATGGGATGCACATATTAAATATTTGAAATCTAAAATTGCCTCAGCATCTGGAATTCTGTTTAATTGGCAAAACTATTTTGCCAATTAATGGTTTATATCAAAAACAACTTTTGTATTATGTTTACAAATCAGTTAATAACATAGGTTACAGAACTGTGAAATTAGAAAATCATCAAACTCGATTTAATACAAGAAATGCAGCAAATCTCAGAACTACAAGGTGCAGATTGGAGACTACCAAGCAGAGAATAGAATATGCAGGAAGTTTACTTTTTAACGGTATTCCCAATAACATAAAAAGTTGTAGTCGGTTATCAATTTTTAAAAAACGTATAAATGACTTTCTATTAGAAAATATTGAAATGCTTCTTGAATAAAACTTTATATTTTTAAATTACATATATTATACTTATTAAAATGCTTATATACTTTTTTTAAAATAATATTCCAATTGAATAATTAATTTTTGCCAACTAGTCTCAAAAGCCATTACTGGCGCGAGACAAATAAATTTTGTATTGTACTTTTAATAATTTAAATAATAAATAAACAATTAAAAAAAAAAAAAATTATCCCTCGCGCATCCCAAAAAACAGACGCCTTGACCTTGTCTGCAGATGGAACTGTCTTCGCCTTCATTGGATACGATTCTCCCATTTCAGTACAATGCTTTTACTGTTCCTTTATCTCAGGTGTAAAGTGGTGGATGGCTCATCCATCGATGAGAAAATAGCCAAACACTCTATTGAAACTAGCAAACGCGGCACCCATCTTGCGGACAGCTTTCTAATCACAAAATGTTCGGTCAATATGCGATGCACTTTTTTAAATGCCTATCATTTCAGTCAGCTCATGCACCTTTAGCCATTTCGTGGATATTCTTATCCATTTTTGGCGTGGTCACCTCAATTGGTCGTCTACTACGGTGTTAGTCTTGGCAGCTCGTACGGCCTCGTTTAAACTCTGCCACCCAACAATTTATAGTTGTAAACGAAGCAGCAGACTCCCTCAGAGTAAAATCTACATAGCTCGGCTTTAATATTGGTTTAACTGAGGCCTTTCAAATGAAAGTATTGAATAACAGAACGGTGGATAATTTTTTCCATGTTTACAAATTCACTGAGATCGTTTATTTTTAAAGGATACAAAAAAAAATACTAAAACATCCAGTGAAAATTACTCAGTAACAACATTACAGAGAGTAAGACAAATTTACAAGAAGTAAACGAACGTAAAATTTGTAAGAATTGGTAAAATAGATAAAACCGCTGATTTTAAATACCAAATATTAAAAAGAAAACAATTTTCCATTATGGAAAAGATAAATGTTAATTGAAATAGTCGACCAGAAACAATTAAGAATGTTTTTTACTTTCTTTCATAGTTAATTTTTTATTATTTTTTACTTTAAATCCATAAACAATTATAATTTAATTTAATATTTGTTTTTGTTTACTAAAAATACAATTTTTTTTTTATCGTATGTTTTTTTCTTCTTACAAATTTTTACAGGCAAAAAGTATTCAGTAAAAACTTATAAGTTCTCTATCATCAAACTGTCACTTCACTTTCTCTTTTTAATATTTTTACTGAATATTTGTGTAATCGAACACCTTCCAGTAAAAACTTGTTCAAAGTTGTACAAATTTTTGCGTAAACGAACAAGCTTCATATTATTTATAAGTTGCCACTTTTCACCAAAGTAATTTTTTTCAAACTACTGCCGCCATCTATACGTTAGGTCGGTTAATTTTAGGACCGCCCTCGGAAAACTAATCCTGCCACTGAAAAAGCGGTCAGTTTACAAAAAAATTACTTCTCATATGTCCGCAACAAATGTTTGGCTGTCGTAAGCAATACATCACTTTGCATTTGACATACCGGATGTAATTCTTCTTAATACTACATTTGCAACAACCACTGAAAAGGGATACAAGGAAAGATGGATAGATGAATGACGATATTAACTCAATTGTTTGCAGTTTGTGTGTTACTTTTATGCACGTGAGAGTTTAACACCAACTCACAAGCACATCTACATTAGGGTTATAACTTTTTTGTTGCGAAAATATTACAAGCACCACCTGATAGACAATATTGTATTGATAATAAATATCGCACCGAACTAATTTCTAAAAGCTTTTTTATTTTAAAATCTATTTGAAATCGTATAATGCAACATGTATGTGTGGGTGGGAATGGCAGAAATATTTTTTATTGATTAAGTAAAATGTTACATTACGGTTCAAAAGCAACATGTTCCAGTTTGAAGGAAAAGAACATGTTGCTATTATAATAGACAAATAGAACCGGTTTTATAATAAAATTACGAACCATTAATAATGTAGTAAAAGCTGTTTTGTAACCTGTTGTTAAACGTGGTTGAAATGACACTAAATTGTTTTTTTTTTTTTTTTTACTTTCAGTAAAAGTTTCCAAAAAATCTGAATATTTTTATATAAATAGGGATAATATTCTAAACATTTTATCAAAATCGGATGTCCCTCGTTTTCCGTCAAGGTCGAATGTCAAATTCTTGGAAATATTATGGTATTTACGAAAATTTATGAAAACATCTTAGCTATTCTTTTAATCAACGGAATTATTTTTAAATTTATTTTGTTTCATTAAAATAAATGTTTTTTTTACCTAAACAAACCGAAATTGTATTTTTTTCTGAAAGACATCATGTTCGCCAATATAATGTAAAAAATGTAAATTTTGTTAAAATGCAAATACGCGAATTAAATTAAGTTAAATCCAAAATGAATTTTTTAAATCCAAGAAATTTTATGGAATTATAAAAAAAACATGACGTCGCTGTCTAAAAAGTTGTTAATTTTTGACAGAAACCACTGTTAATTTTAGACGCAAACCATTTAATTTTGGCGTCATCTGTGTATTATGAACGCTACAAATCCATAGATTTTAGCATTGACATACCTTCAACGCTAAAATGTACAAGCGCCATTGGTGTACACTTGAGTAAGTAAAGGGTCCGCCAAATAACTTTTTTTTTTGAACTCCTGAACCAATTGGACTTTGTATGGCGTCATACCAAGGTCTTTATGCAAAATTCGTCTCAATGATGTGTCCGAAATGTTCAATTGTTGAGAACGACGGTGAATTGATGTTGATGGCGCTTTACGCACACTTTTTGCCACAGCAGCAATATTCTCGGGTGTACGCGCTGTTTTTGGCTTTTCACGCTTTGGTTTATCGATGAGGATGCCAGTTTCTTTCACTTTTTTCACAAGATAACGAACATACGGACCATATTCGTTCAGCGGAAGGATAAAACTAATTATCTGTCAAATCAGACATGAGCTAAGTGTTACCATTCACGAAATAAGCACTAGTAGAAAAAAAGAACGTTAGATGGCGGACCCTTTACAAATAGGATTTATTAATTTTATTTGATTAAAAAAACAGCCATTGTTAGTTTTAACGGGTTTTGATAAAACTTGACTTACCTATGAGCCGAAGTCTAGCATTTGTATTTTTAAATAACAAAAAACTAAATTAACCGTTATATGGACTTGGGGTCAAAATAACCAAAAAATTTATTAAATTTTAAAATACACTAATTAAAATTTCTGAGTAGTAAAAAAACCATTAAAACCATTTTGTTAAAAATTTGTAAGAAGAAAGCAGTGAAACATTTATGGACTTAAAGTGCAACTAAATGCCAATTTCAATGCTTTCTTTTTTAAATCCCATAATTAAAAGGTTTTTAAATTTCTTATGCAAATATTTTATCAAACATAGTTACCCGAGTAAAAAATTATATATGGTCTTATGTTTTTTCATCTTAAAATATATTATAATATGTGATTATATATGGTGTCATGCATATCTATATATTATTATATATTTGTTATGTGGTAACATATATAACGATATATTGTTAAATATTAACTATTTTAAACTACGATATTAAGCATATATGATATATATACACACAGAGAAATAAAGTGTCAACCGAATTGAAAGGTGTATGTTAATGGTAACAACTTATAAATTCTGTTAAGTTGTGCCAACCGTCTGAAATTCGTAATAATCGAATTTGAGTCGTAGTAACCGAATTTCAGTTGGGAAATAGCTAATTTTTTCTCTGTGTGTAATAAGACATGACAGATCTATTGTCATATATAATACTACATTTTCATGTATAACACAATATGTAATCATATTTATATAATATAATTATATATGTGCAGATGTCTAAGTTATTTTTCTAAAGTTTTTTTTTAAATTTTTATTAAAAATAATACATGCCATGGTATATAAGTAAATCCAATTTAATCTCAAAATATCTTATTCTATCCACCAAAAATTACTTATAGTTTTGGATCTAATTAGATCCAAGTACATCTAAATTCATCCCACAGAATATTTTGTGATCCATCAGGATTTTAAATTAAATATTTTGGATCCCCAATATTGAGATCAATTTTGATCTCACTTAATCCGGTAATATATTTGAGGGATCTAATCGGATATTACCGGATACCCCAATTTTAACCCTTTGTAGCCCATGAACTTAAAAATTAAAATTTTTTTTGGTACGGGAAAGGTTAAGGTAAATAAAAAAAAACGTATTACTTAGAAATTAAAAAATATCCTTTATTTATTATTTATTTGACATTTTAGGGATCTTGACATTACTGTTACATAACATAAAAATATAACTTTTTCATGTAAAAATGTAAAAATATGCATTTATACAATATGTAAAAAATATTATTCACACTCCTACAGGTTTTCATAAAAACAGCCCAATTTTTCGCACTTTTTGTATTCATTTATAAAATTTTAAATTTTCAAACGTGTCCATATTCGTATTATGCAAATACGAATAGGGACAAACTGACGGAAGTCAAAAAAATTACGCCATCTATGATTTGTTTTGGTACTAATTTGATCAGTGGTATGTCACAGTAGGTCACACAAATTTGAGCGAGCTAAATAAATTCAGTATGTATTATTTCAGGATTTTGTGGTTTGTTACAGTAATGTTACATGAGGCTATAAAGGGTTAAGATAAACTTGGATAAGAATAAATATCAAATGAGTTGTGATTTCGTATGTGTTACTGTTTTTTTTGAGCAGGTATTAAAAAGTTTCCATTTCCAAAATTGAAATAAAAAATAATAAAAAAAACTACCCAATTTTGTACCACAAATGTTTGGGTAATTTTTCATATGAAAAATCATACTGAAAATTATACAAAAATTTTATATAAATAATAACCCAATGTTGTAACACAAATTTTAAGGATATAAAATAAATTACTTTTAAAAATCGTACATGATGAATCGATCTGGAATTTAGTCAGTTATTTTTCAAATTCGTTTATTTTTAAATTTCTTTTAAAATGTTTTTTTTATTTTCATGTAACCCAATTACGCAAAAATTTGTGTGGTTCAAAATTGGGTGATTTTCCACATGAAAAATCAACCAATTTCTAATATCGTATTTTATAAACCCAGGTGAAAATGTTCATATATGATCATATATTGCCATATATTGTTTCATGTATGAGCATATATGGTTCCATATATGGGCATATATGACCATATATGTAATGTATGGGAGCATATATGGGTAAATACATTCAAATGGAAAGTTCATATATGAATATGAATGACACCATATATGATAATATATTGCATATATTGGTTCATATATGCCATATATCTCCATATATGAATTCATATATTATTCCATATATGGTTAATATGTTTTATTTTTTTTTTATCAGATATGACCATATATGAGGATGATTTTTTTTTATTTTTAACCCTTATTCTGCCGGTCTACGAGTTCTTGACAAAAATATATAAATTAATGTTTTATTGATTTATAAAGACGATTGCAGAGAATGAGTTTTGATTTGAAAGTTGAGTTGAAAATTGATGAAAATTGGTCCATCAACTGATATTATCACGCTAAATATACCATTGGAAAAATTTTTTGGCGAGCACCCCCTTTCCGGGGGAGGGGTTCAAAGTTGGAATTTTGTTTTGCGATTTTATCCAAAAGTTGTGAATAGGTCTGAACGATTTATGCACCATCGGAAAGGTAAAATATGTCCACACTCATTAACCTATTACAAGCTATCTAAAAAACTAATAAAACCTCCAAGTTTAAGTTTAACCAAGTTTATATATTAACAGGGTCGTATTATACCTTAAATGAAAGTTCAATATCTTGTTTATAAATTACTGGCCTCAAAACATACCTATAATACAGATAATTTTTAAAATAAATAAAAAAGGGAAATTTAAAAAAAATCCAAATTTTAAAATGTATTTAAAACACCTTTCCGATGATGCAGATCCATTCACAACTTTTGTATAAAATCGCAAAACAAAATTTCAAATTTTAAAAAATTTGGAAAAAAAATAAAAAAAGCTTTTCATATACGAGAATATAGGAAAAGTAATAATATATGACAATATATGAACATTCATATATGTCCATATATGAGCATATACCCTCAAATTTCGGATCCGAACATATATGAACTCATATATGTGGCCATAAATAACAATATATGAACTTTTTCACCTGGGAAGGTTAATATTTAAAAATATATCGTTATATATGTTACCACATAAAAAAAATATAATAATATATTCATGTGTTCACAATTGGGTGTATTGTCATATAAAAAATTACCCAAAAATTTCTGATACAAAATGTTTTTTTATAAGAAATTTGTACCAGAAAATTTTGGGTGCCCTAATATTTCTCAATCAAAATTGGGTGATGTTTCACAAATTTTTGGGTCATTTTTCACATGAAAAACCATCCAATTTTAAATGAGACATGCCAACCCAATGTTCTAACACAAATTTTTGGGAAAAAAATTAAAAAAGTTTGAATCAAAACTTTACTTCGTTTGGCGCTGAAACTTTTTTAACGACCGCCAAAAATTGAGATCATGGTTCTTAATACTTTTTCAAGACCTACTCGGATATGCTTTGTAATTTTTGCAAGAAATGAAAAATGTTATAACCCTAGTCTAAATATATTAAAAACTTGCATGCATATGAAATACAGAACTGACACATCAAAAACAAAATACAAAGTTATATGCCATAGTCAGCTAACTCTCTTGACAACAAAATTGTAAAAAGAATCAATTAAAAAAAATATAAAATACAACAAGAATATGACATGTGACTAGATAGTTGACTAGATTTGGGAAAAAAAAACTATGTAGACTTACAACCTACTACAAACTACAGTTTTGAGAAAGTATTAAACAACTTAAAAAAAAAACTTATAAAACTTTCATACTGACAATTTTATCAGAGATAGAAATTTATCAAAAAATAATGTAGCTTTTCTATTTTTTACAAAAAAAAAGGTATACACGTTAACAAAAAAACACTCTGTTACATTTAACAAATATAAACGGAAATGTTACTTCCCGGCTTATATGATTTTTGGTGATAAAAACAGCAGTGCTAACAAAATTCAAAATATAAAAAACATCAACTTTTTTACTTAGTATGCCATTCTGCAATAGCAAATAGCTTACATTTGTTGTTCTAAGAACAATATACACTCAGGTCTTTATTGCAACAAACAACTAAAACAACATTGCAACACCCATCACACAAAATCCTACAAAAAAATAAAAGCTGATTTTGTGAAAATTCACTTTGCAACTTTAGAGAATTAACAAATAAAAAATAGAAAGAAATAACGAATACCAAAAGTCAGACATCACAAAACATGAAGTATTTTTTTCGTTCGTCCTGTTTCATAGATGATAGATGTTAAGGTTGAATAAACCACACGTACTACAGACACTACACTGAAGTGCAGGTGAATATGGTGCAGCAACAAGAGATTTTTTTTTTTTATTCAGTAGCAAATTGAAAAGTACATGGAGATGACATTTATATAATCAATTTAAAATTTTTAAAATAAAAAGGTGCAAAAAATAAAATAAAGAAATTTTAAAGTATTTGTTTTATGAAAACACATATAACTAGGGTGACGGAACAGTGTCAATTTGTTATCAATATTCTACATACGTTAAGTAAAAAAAAAATTAAATACGTTTTACTCACACTCAAACAGCAGATTCGGTCGTAGCTACCGTATTTGTTGCCAATCGAATGTTTTGTTTGCGGCTACCGATTTTTTTATTTGTGATGAAAATTCAAAATAATTTCGATTGCCTTAATAGCAATTCGATGATAACTATCAACACATTTATTGGAATTTTGGAACTTATAACATCCCAGGTGAAAATATTTATATACAGTAAAACCCAGTTAAGACGAACTCCGAGGGATCAAAGAAATTAGTTCGTCTTAAGCAAGGTTCGTATTAAGCGGGTTTTTTTTTAACGATAAATAATATGTATTTATTAAAGCAGAAACAATATTATTCAGTTTTTTACATAAATAAAAGATAAAATAAGCATTTCATGCATTCACAATTAAAATTCTTAATTTAAAAAAAAAAAACTCTCATTCACAATTAAAATTCTTAATTTTAAAAAAAAAACTCTGTTATTTTTTTCTGAATGACTGAATTAACGATTTCATTCGTTATAAGTTTTTCTATTACCAAAATTTGATTGTCACCTTCTTCGGCACACGATTTTGTTCGAAAATATTTTTTTATGTTTATTGAGCTATTGTGTACCGTTTGTGTATTAGGTACTTCCTCCTCGGGTCCGAAATATCAGGGTATATGGTCATTATGCTTATAACTTTTTTCTGCAAAATTTGTACCTATCACCACGTGATGGAAAATGTTGTATTAATAATAAAAATCGCCTTTTCTGCTCATTTTGAAACAAAAACCTCCTGCATAAAGTGCATTTTCTAAAAATGCATTTTTAACTTCTTTTCACAATTAAAGTTGCATTAGTAGATCAAAATTTCTGCACGACATATTTTAAATTACTTTATAGGTGACGTTCTCGTTTTTTTTGCGAATTTGATTACCCATATCGCGAAAAAAACGCTATAACCTTTGTCAAAATCCGCGAAACACGTCAAATTTGAAAAGATGTGTGCCCTTTAATCTTGATAGTCATCATAATTTTAGCAAACTATTAATTTTTAATTTACTTAAACAAAAATATTGTATCAAACTTTAAAAAGGTGTGTGTCTCATGTGTTTGCTTCAAACAGAACGAAATAAACCGAAAAAACATTAAAATGGGTAAATTTTGATTCTATTTAGTAACACATAAACATGAGATTGGACAGCTAAAAAAACAAAGGTTATTTAAATATTTATTCTCTACAACATATCCAAAATTCATTAAGATCTGACGGTCAGGTTCATTATGCTCTCATAATGGGCAAACTATGAAATTGAGGTTCTCAAAAACCTAGGTTGATCATTGTTTATATGAAACCAAGTTTGTTATGAAAAATCTTTTAAAAAATGCAATTGGCCCTTGATTACACTGTTCAGCACGAAATTGTATCCATAACGAGACCAACTTCGTAGACCAAGACCCCCAAACAGTTTTCAAAACTTAGCTCGAATTTTCTTTTTATAGCTGTATGATGTTTGGCAACTTTGGACTGGTTTTTCCATTGTGGGTGAAAATTAAAAGTTTAATAGATTCCACAAGACAATAAAATCATAACTTTTAAAAATTATTAAGGTTATGACCACCAATTATATATATTACAGGCACGCTGATTTCAATAGCGTACTTTATTTTTCGTTCTATGGTACAGTTTTTTATATATAATGTTTTTAAAATGCACGCTCACGAGAGTCAAACTCCACTCACGCACAATCACTCACGCGAATTTTTTAGCGACTCACACTCACTCACGCTCACGTGAGTACATTAAGGTAAATTGTGAATGTTTAACTTAAATTAGAGCTGAATGTGTAATTTTCCCATTTATTTAGTGTTTGAAAAAATATTTAATCGGCGAAAAGGTTAAAGAAAAGATTTACTTAAGCAAAAACCAAAATTCTTGTTAAAATTCTACTCACGCACACTCACTCACGCAAAAATTTTACCCACTCACATTCACTCACGAAGAATTTTTTCCTACTCACTCACGTTCACGTGAGTAAAAGTAGGTTTTACTCACAATCCCGAGTGCTCACACATGATTCACGTACCCATCTCTAATTCAACCGTTATATGATAGCTATCAGCTTCTCTATCAGCTACCAAACAATTATAAGTCCAGTTCATATGGGGAATTATAATGGAAATGCATTTTTAAGTTTGAAACAAGCTAATTTTTTTTTTTGAAAATTTGATAAATAAGAAGATTAACAGGTCGTTTAACCATATTTAAGATTATTTTAATTAAAAAACTATCAAAGAATTTTGGAAACGCACTATACTTAAGACCTGATTTCTCAAAAAATTTGTTTTATGGAATTAACCGTACTATTTTCAGAAAAGCTCAATTCACATCCTCTTAACAAATCTTTTTATCTTTATTTACAAATGACTTTTCCCTAAACAAATTTATCTACAAAAAATTAATTATACCGCACTATGAAAGCAATAAATTATTATTTTAATTTCAACAGATATCAACCGCACTTAACAAACACTAAACATATGATAGATCCTGCCTCTTTTGGCAAACTCTTTGCTGTGGTGTGGTGTGGTGGTGCTATGCCACATTGCTTACCATAATCAGTTTCTTAACAAAACTTCTAGTTCTTGAATATTTGCTTTTTTTTCTTAATTTTATTTTTCCTCTTTTTTCTATTTACAGAAATAACTTTTAACTTTTGTTTGGGGGAAACCGCAGTAATAACTCAAGGAAGCAGCAGTTTACAACAAGACAAACACCAAGAACTACAAGTCATTAAACAAGAAAAAAAACTTTAAGAAACGTCAGTAACATGTTGAAGAAAATGGGAGGCGTAGGCTTGTTAGCCTGCGGTATTTTACTGTTATGTGCTGTCAGCAGCGTCAACTCTTATTCAAGTATGTAGCTAAGGGCAAACATGCCCTTAAATAACCAAAAAAATAAAAAAAAAATAAGAAAAAACATACAAAACTATAACAGCAAAAAAAAAATTCAAAATTTTTTCATAATTTTTTATAGTTGTTACATTTTTTCCTTCCCTCCTCTAAAATATAATAAAAAATTTTGTTATATTTTTTGGTTAAAATTTTTCTAAGTGTAGTTGTCTTTTTAAAACTAAACTTTATAGTTTTTTGTGGTCCAACACAAAAAAATATATCTGCCATTTCCCGCCAGATCGGCCAAAATCTGGTTTTGGGTCTTCGATTTAAATTATATTTTGCACGCAAAAACTCTACGGAGCTACTTAAAGATTGGCGTTTTTATATTCTCGAAATTTAATCTTAATAAATCTAAAAAATAATAAATAACAAATTGTTGATTTTTCTTTGGAAAAATTATGCAAGCTTTTTTCAATAATTGAAGAGCTTATTGTAAAAACTTGATAAGCCACATATATTTTTGTTGTTGTTTTTTATGTTTCCTAGTCACCTATTGATGAGTATGTGATAAAAGCCTTTCTAGTACACTTAATACAAGTATCTAGAGAATAAAAGTCCTGCAAAAGTCGTAATTTATACATTAAATCCAAACTTTGAAGGCAAAACCCAGTAAGAATTAGTATGTGGCTTATCAAGTTTGTACAATAAGCCCTTCAATTCATTAAAAATGGATAAACCCCGGAACAAAAGTGCTGTTTTTTAGTAAAAATCCTTTTTTTAAATCGAGAGTGGCCAAATTAGTGAAAAGTGTATTTAAAAACATTTTGCAAAAAAAATGCAATTCCTTTTGATGCTGACAAAAATTTCATTCCGCAATAAAAAGTAGGTGAGTGTAGCATTGCAATGCAATTTATACAGAGATGATCGGAAGAATATTTAAGAAAATACGAACATTCAAACACTTTTTGTATATTTCTCATTTTTCAAAAAAACTAAATTGCGCAAAAACCGTGGTTTTTTCGAAATTTTAAATCTTTAAGTTTCTCCAGAGAGTTTCTGTAACCAAAATTTTAATGGAATCTGAAAACCCTAGACTAAAAAGTTTCCTATGTTGGCCGGTCTTCGGTGGAATGTCCGATATTTGTTTTATATTTTTTATGGGGCGTCAGTTTTTACTTGCTAGTGTGTTATAAACTAAATTTAGTTTTTATTACGAAATACAAGTTTTAAATTTATTTTAAAACTTTTTTATGTAGAAACAAAATTTAATAAACTGACCCTTTCTAAATCGTTTTTGTACATAATTAGCTTTTTAATGAAACTTATGTTTAAGAAGACAGCAAATTGGTATACCGAAACCAACATAGACCTCGAGCCTAAATATTTTATTTTGAAAATTAATTAATATAGGTCGAATATAACCCAAAACTTTATGAAAGCATTTTATGCAATTTTGTAGAACACAAAATTTTGATGTTCAATAACTTATTAGTTTTTCCAAAGTACCATACTTCATATGAGCTATTTCAGAAATTTTCGACACCTGTTGAACTGAAGAAGATGAACAGGGTAACGTAGACTATACTTAGAAACTAGAACATACAAAGTTTCACTCACTCAATTGATGGAACTTTTAAAGTCAAAAAATAAAAAATTACTGAAAATTTGGAAGAGTTTTCTCATTCATTATATTTTGTTGCTCATAGTTCTTATCTTTCAAATCCATACCAATGCAAAATAGGTCACTAGACATCTCCAAAGATGTCTATTTCATATCGCTGCTTAGTAAAATGTCGTTTATAATTGAAATCAAAATTTCCCGATTTTTACAAACATCACAAATTTATAAGGAGTTGGCGTAAATTTGATGAAAATGAATGTCTTTTGCATCTGACATTCAGAATTATATTTGAAATTGGTTAGCGTATTGCGTGAACTGAGTTTCTTAGTAAACAGCACCTCCGTTGTAAAAATTTTAAAAGTTTTAAACGCAAACATTTTATGAACTTTTTAAAAATTTTGCGAAATTTAATTATTTTTTTCATTTTTTTATACAAAAGATGACTTGAGAACATTGTTAGGTATCTACAGTAAATCTTAAATTGGTAAAAGTGCAAAAAATTATAGCTGCAGTTTATCCAAATATATTTCGCTTTGTGCCAACTAAAGCGTTGTATCGATTCCGCCAAAAAGTTCATAAAACAAAATATTTTAATGAGCATCAACAATTTAAAGAACTTCAATTGTATGGATCAAACTAAAATTTAATTGCCTCAAAAGCATCCTTATATACAATTTTAAAACTTAAAAGTATATATGATTGTCTGCAAATACGTAATTTCAAATCGTTTAAATATCATAAAATCGTCAAAAATATATGTTTTCCAAAATAATCGCAGTTTTCTTTTCAAATTGTAATATATGACAAAA
This sequence comes from Delia radicum, assembly GCA_021234595.1. Classification (NCBI taxonomy): domain Eukaryota; kingdom Metazoa; phylum Arthropoda; class Insecta; order Diptera; family Anthomyiidae; genus Delia; species Delia radicum. The sequence goes on from CM037852.1 coordinate 94,884,173, forward strand.
AAAAATTGTAAATGTGATATGTTCAATAATAACTGTAAATTGATGTTAGGGACCAAAACATTTTTAGGACTTTTCATTTTATGGAGCAAACAAAATTTTCATAACACCAAAAAGCATACTTACATAAAATTTTTAATTTTTCAAACTTAAAAGTTTTTAATATGATTTCCTTTAATTAGTAAATATCATAAAATCGGCAAAAAAAATGCGTGTTTTCGCGGTTTTCTGTTTAAGTTGTAATATAAGACAAAATAAATTTTGTTTTATTGTATTTTTATATATTTTGATGGTATAATATACATATATTCTGAAATGTGATAAATTCAATGAGATTTATAAATTGAGGTTAAAACTGTAATATTAATAAAGGTTGTTTTTTTATAGAGGTACCTTGAAATGGAATAAAACAAAGATGAATTTTTTAAATTGACATGAAATTTACTTTATTCGAAAGATAATCTTCTGGCATTATAATTTAAATATGACTTCTGGAATATGACCGCCACGGCTGGCTCGGACGTAGTATAATCTGGAGGTCCAATTTGCGATGACTTTCCTACATTTGTGGCCGTAGTTGCGGCGAATGTTGTACTCCAAGTGGTCAATCGTTTCAGGCAATGCACTGGTCCGAAACGTAAAGCTATACTGTTACCAAACGTTTCCTACAATAAATAAATTGTGGCACGAGCTGTGTGACATGTTGCGCCGTCTTGTTGAAACCACAGCTCCTGCACATCATGGTTGTTCAATCACTGACTGTAACGTTCTGACCAGCATCGTTGTTAAAGAAGTACGGACCAATGATTCCACCAGCCCATAAAGCACACCAGTCAGTTTTTCTGGATGTAGCGGTGTCTCAACAAGCACTTGAGGATTATCATCACTCCAAATACAGCAGTTTTGTTTATTGACGTATCCATTTAACCAAAAGTAAGATTCATCGCTAGACCGTAAAATGGACGTGGTGCGCGATACGTATTTCGAACAGAACCATGATTCTCAAAATAAATTTTCACAATTTGGATGCGTTGGTCAGGCGTCAGTCTATTCATGTTGAAATGCCAACCCAAACTAAACATGCGAGTAAATCACTTCACAGCTGAGAAAATGGCAGCCAGTTAAAAAAGTGTTGCCAACTTAATGTTCTATACCTGTATAAAAAACACCCTTTATTTTTAATTTGCTTTAAACTAAAAACCGCCATAATTTGATTAACGCGAATGGATTTAGCATGGTTAAACAAAAGTTCATTCATGTTATGAAAAAAAAATTGTTAATATTTTGCCATAAAGTATCGAAAATTTTTTTGAAGTTTCTCATATAGGTAATTCCGAATTTAATATTATTTATACGGACGCGTAATTGGGATCAGATGTTTTGGATTTAAGCTATAGTATAAAGATATTTAAGAATAGGCTATTGTTGGTCTTTTAATTTAAAAAGCAAAACCTGAGATGTTTAAATGATTATATTAGGGTTGCCCGAATATGGCACTTTCGAATTGGTTGAAGGAATAAAACTAAATCGATGAGGACTAAAGAGCTGAATATGGGAAAAATAAGTAAAATATTTTTGAAATGGATCTTCAGTTCCTTACCAGAGATTAATGTTGCCGGTTTTAATGCATTTCGGCCAAAAAAAAGTTTTGATTTTTTTTTCGAAATAGGGCTCAAAAGTTTCTCAGTTTTTGGCTTATTACTGAAAAAATATTTTTTAAATTTTCTGTAACGTAATTTTGGTCCACCAGAGGATTTTTTAATTTAGACCAAGAAAAAGTTCTATACTTTATGTTATTTTAATTTGTACATAAAACAATTGTACCCGGCTAAAAAAGTTCATTTATATGGGCTCATATATGAACATATAAGGAAGTATATATACCCGAAGAAAGATTTAGAAACATATAAAAACGGTATATCTAATCAGTTTTATAAACCCATTTTTAAGAACGTGTATACAACTTCAATTCTTAATCTAATTCTAAGGATTTGTTTTAAAAGTTTATTAAGTTCAGAAGTGGTTTCTACAATTTTTTTTATTGTTATTTTAGCCAAATTAGTCCATACAAAAATAAAAAATGTGTCTGTTATCATTGTTAACCTTTTGAAGTGTACAAAGTTTTAAGTATAACCGTTACTTATATTAAAACATTGTAAACAAATTTAAGATTATAAGTTTTTTTAAGCAGGAAATATGAAATACTCAAAACGTTCAATTAGTATGAATTGTTGAACTGTAAGTTTACATTTTCGTTTAGAATTTCTAAGATACAAAGTCATAATTAAATCTTATTTTAAGAAAAAAAAATAAAAATAAATTTAAGCATTTCGTATTTTTATCTGTATATATTAGGGCGGGTCGATTTAAAAATCGCTCAACGTTCAAGGAAAATCGTATTCTAGGGATCAAAGTAAGAAACTTTGCCGAAGGAACCATACCTCTAAAACGAATGTTGATGTCCCGACTTTTGACCCGTATGGTCAAATTTTGAAAAATCCCACATTGATGTTTCAGATAGTAGGAGGAATCTCTCCAAGATTATGGGAGCTAGTTCTTCTCCGGGAGACGCGCTAGCAGATTAATGCATAAATCATCATTCTAGGTGCCCGTTAAGGTGTTAAAATTTAAGTTAAAGGGGGCCTTTTTAGCCGTGTTTTTATAGCAAAATGAACAAATCTCGGGATTGAGATATTTCAGAAAGTATGAGGAATCTTTCCAAGATTAGGGTCACTATTTCTTCTCCGGAAGACGCTCTAGTAGATGAATGTATAAATTATATTCGATTGGGTTGGACTCGATTGGGTTGGATTCGATTGGGGCACTCTAAATGGGTCAAAGTGGGATTTTCAAAATTTTACCCTACGGGTCAAAAGTCGGGACATCAGAATACGTTTTAGAGGTATGGTTCCTTCAGCAAAGTTTCTTATTTTGATCCCTAGAATACGATTTTCCTTGAACGTTGAGCGATTTTGTTGCCTCCATACAAATCGACCCGGCCTAGTATATATATATATATCATGTCCTATGGTTTCTTTAGAGGAACAAAGGTCGTATTATACATTATTTGAAAGTTGTTTAAAATGTCGTTTTATCGGCAACGATTCCATTGTTTTGCTACAGTAAATAGAATATTTGCGCTGACATAAATACATTATATACATGTTTTGCCACGTATAACCAATTTTTCTATTGCAATTATGCCATTTAAATAATATTGTTTATTTTTATTAAAACTGTTTTTCTAAAAAAATTTCAACAAAAAAAATTATGAAAAATATTTATTGTATGAAAGTATATGGATGACCATATAAGATATTATATGAATATATACGACCATATTTGTCCATATATGGAAATGTAGGTTAATTTTTCTAGTATGTACGAATTTCAATGACCATATATGATCATATAAAAATACATATGATCATATATGATCATATAAAAAATTATCTGATAGACCAAAATTACTCTAAAGAAAATTAAAAAAATATTTTTCCAGTAATAAACTTTTCAACCCTATTTCGAAAAATATTCGAAACTTTTTTTTGCTCAAAATGAACTACAACCGGTAAATTCAATCGCTGGTAGGAAGCTGAAGATCTATTTCAAAATTTTTTTAACTTTTTACATATTTAGCTATTTAATACTTATCGATTGAGTGGTTTTCCTAATTTCTTTTTTATTCGGGACACCCTAATGTATATAAACATAATCATTTTAATTAAAATATTCCCGTTTAAAATTCAAGTTTCATTAAGTAGCCAATTTTGTATACAAAAACTTTAAAATATATTTACAAACACTTTTCTTTACATTAATTGAGCACTTTATCCCTTTATTCTTATAACAAAAAGCTAAAAAAAAAACATGTTAATAAAATAATCTAAATGTTGTTTACTTTTTCTTCGAATCATCATCAGAGAGTTTTCATCAATATTATATAATATTTATTAAGTATTTATAATTTTATTTGAAATAATAATTTTATATTCGTTTTCTTCCCAAAATTTTTTTAATTTTCAAAACCAAACAACTTTAATTTCCCTATCACAATTGTGTTGCCATTAAATAACTTATATTTTTAATGATAAATTTATATGTTTTTTAACATATATACATAAAAAAAAAAAACTTTAAACACCAATACTACAACAAATAATTACTCGTTACTTTCTACAACAACCAACAACAAACCCCTAAAAAAAACTCCAACTACAAAACTTATATTTACTCAATCAATCACTCAAATAATAACTGCACTAGAGTATGGGCGTGGTTGCAATGATATTGGCTGTTTGCCCACCGAGGAATGTGTTATTAATCAAGATTCCTGCAGTTATTCGCAACGTGATGGCAAAGATTGCGGCAGTTATCCTACTTGTAAGAGGAAGATTGGTGGTACCTCTTCATCTTCTTCGGTTAATCCTTCAGGTGATTATTTCTTTTTATTATAATTTTTTATTATTTAAATTTTTATTTAGTAAATCTTTAAGTTATTTATTTCAGTGTCTTCTTTATAAAGTGGGGTACAGACGATAAATATTATTGATACATTTTTTTTTTAAATGCAACCAATAAGAACAAAGGATTTAAAAATTAAATATTTTGATTGGTTGATTTTTTATAGATGAATAAATAATATTGTTCGTGTATACTTGCCTTAAAGTTTTATTTTAAGTATTTTAATTTTATAATGTACGTTACAAGACCGTTTAAAGTAGTTAAGTAAGAATTTAGACACTTACCACAAAATTGGCAATTTGATTTAATTTGAAAATGAATACAAATATCAAAAATATTTTCTTTTTGCCACACTCTCATAAAAGTTCAAAAATTTCATCCAACCGAATCTATTCGGTTGCTGCAACCTCATAAATTCGGTTGTTACAACCGAATTTAGTTGTCACAACGCCCAATTCGGTTAAAACAACCGAATTCAGTTGTGACTACGGAATTTACAAGGTTGAAGTAACCGAATCAATTCGATTGGATGAAATTCAGTTGAGACAACCAAATTTGTTATGTGAGTGCAAAAACGCATAAAAGCTAATCTTTAAATTATTCTCATATTCATCATACTCTTACTAGACTCAGAAAATTCCGAGTTGATCGATATTTTTGGTAGCTTCAGATATAAACTTAAAATAGTCAAAAGAGTACACTCAAACAAAAGCTCAGTAAAAACAACAACAAACGTCTGATAATTTTTTAGAAAAATCCGTTTGTTTTATCTCGTTAAGTTTTCGGAATCATTTCATAAAATTACATTCTTTTAAATTTGTAATCCATTGCAGTGACCAAGGCCGCTTCGCAGTAAAACTTAATCTTTCTAAATGTTCCTGCCAAAAACAAAACTTAGAATTTTTAAAATTTCTTGCCATGACAACTGTCTTAAAATTCTCAAAGTTTGATATATGGAAATATTTTAAAATTTACAAATTGAACAGTTCATGCGAATAAGGACGAATAGACCACTTTTTCGCAAACACGTTTTTTTGCATAAATGCATTTTATTAGCAGAGCCCTACAATCCTATGCAGAAATTTTGGGGACCTTTTGACTTTAAGGCTAAAAGAATGACTTTGATAGTGCAATAATTCATATATTTTTATATTTTTGTTTAAATTGGAAGTGAACTAACGCACAATTTTGATTAAATACAACACAAAAACATACAAAAGTTTTACTTTCGGTAACAATGTGTTAAAAGAACATTACGAGGAACAAACCACACTTATTATATTGGCAAAAAATTTTACTGTTCTTAAGTTTTAAGACTTTAAAGTGTGGAAAGCAAAAAGGGCGAATATCTATCCTTAACAAAATATTATATAAAAATTATTTAGCTGCGAGTTTAAAATTGATATTAGCTAAAATTTTAAATTGTACACAAAAAAAACAATCTTAGCACATACAAACAAATTAAACAGATTTGCGAAAAAAAAAAATCTTCAGTGTTACCGCGTAATTAAGATCATATAACAACGAATACATGGTCTAAGCATATTTTAACCGTCTTTTGAATTATTTTATTTCGGAAATCAAATCTTTAAACATATTTTATAGTTACTTTCCTTCGATACCCTACCTACAAATATTTTTTCCTTTTATGTTACGTCGTAATATGCAGTCAAGGGTTAATATTATAATTCCTAAAAATGTATTTAGTGTCATAAAGAATTACTACTGCATCAAATAGCAGGAATAAAAAAAAAATTAACAAAAAAATTTTTTTTTGCATGTCCTTGCAATCCTTAAAAAGTGTATCCTTGAAGTCCTTAAAGGGTTACAAACAAATACCAACCATAGTTCGTCAAGTTTTGTAAGTCTCTTGAAAATGTAGTCAAAATCTGATGCAAAATAACACATTTTTATTCAAATTTCAATAAATTTTTTGGATATTCGCCCTTTTTCGATTTAAGCAAAAATTGAAGTCCAATTTTTGGCAAGTTCTCTTTCGAATACCTTACTAAAATTTTGTATATAGGTAGATGTGACTTAAATCTTTAAGCTAATACCAAAAAGTTGACAAAAATATTATTTTTTAACCGTTTCCTGACTTTTTATTGTCCCCTGTAAAATTCTACAAATGGTCTATTCGTTCATGAACTGTTCAATTTATGATGAAAAATGCGACTAGATTCTGATAGTTGTTATACTGATTCCAATGCAAATGTTGATTTTCCAGGACCAAAATTTTAAAAATGTTTTAAAAGAAATTAATCCTTCAATACTCTTTGCGATTTTTGATAAATTTGTCCAAAATAAAATCGTTCTAAAGCAGAGACCATATCAGTTATGAATTTAATTTTTAAAATGTTGTTTTTTAAACAAAACACTTATCAATAAATTTTATTTTTGAGTTTTTAGAATTACTGTTAAAAAATAGCAGTTATTTTGATTTTTTTTTTCAATTCATGTATGAAAAGTCTGCATTACTAACGGATTTTTAACTTTAGGAGCTTTATGAAATAACAGTTATTTGATAGTAACGTTAAACAATTGCTGTTATTTTACAGAATGAAGCATTTCGCAAAAAGGAGTTTTGACCCTACACTTCAAAAGATAAGCACACGACGTAATTAGAAGGAAATAAATAATTGATCACTGCAAGGTCATAATTTAGATGTCCTAAAACTGGTGATATACAATGTAAAAAAAATATATTAATAGTAAATAAAAAACTGTTTTCTGTTGTTACAAATAATATAAAAATAACGAAACTGAGAAAACATTTTAGGGTAGAATGATAAGGTTTCGCCACTTTGCCACATATGCCACCCCCGATTTTCGCTGGATTTAAAAGTTATTAAAATGTTTCTTTCCATAATTTGTGCAGCTATTGATTATTATTCAAGTCACCAAATTTTACACTTGTAACTACATCACACGTGACTAGACATGTTTTTGTGTTTTTTAAGATGCAAAAAAAAATAATAGAGAGTGTATATTTGGGTTAACTTTTTCATTTCGTCAATTGAAACAAATACCCTTTAATATGTCGAAGCGTTAATATTAATTTATACTATTAACACGAATTTTTTAAAATTTATTTCTAAAAACTGAAAAGAAATATAAAATGATGATCATATGGCACGGCTGATCATATGGCACATATGCCAGACATTCAGGTGCGGTAGCACTTTAAAATACGCATACGTAACATTAATTTGTTATATGATTACATGTGTTGCACGGGTTAGACATTAGATTCTTTCAACAAATTTAAAGATAATAAACTTTTTAAAAACTGTTTGCTGAAATTACAGCTATTGATACCAATTGTTATGACTATTTGATATAAAATATAAGTTATTCACCAGAACCGTTATATTTGTAGCTAAGAAATGTGCTATATCTTGATGATTTTACCCCATAGAGGGGCAGTTTTTACTTTGAAAATCTTAAAAAAATAAATATATGGGTAAAACATAATGCATATTGCGTTTCATTTTAAATTGTCCGATTTGAGATCATAATTTTAATGTTACTATTATAAATAGAAAACACTAATTGTTAATAAATGTAAAAATAAAATGGAAAAAATCTTGTGATAATCAGCGCTAGAGGGTGGGCCGCACTTTCGATCTGAGCGACTAGGTCATCATCAGCCTCATTCTAATCCACCAGCTATAAGAACTCATGGTATGATCAGGTATATATCGAGCCATATCCGCCAGAAAGACATAAGTAACCATTTTTCCATTTTCGGGTTTTTGATGAAAATATTTATTTTGCGAACATTTGCATCATTGGTCAAAACTTCATAGCTCTAGGAAGTACCGTTACAAAGTTAGACAAAAACAAAAAAGGCGTAAGTGCTTATTCCTATATGACAAACAATAGTTTGTTTACATATTTCCTGACGGCAAAGTGTTACTTACGTCCTTTTTTATTTTACAAATAACTCAAAATCTAGGACACGCTCGATCATGTTTTATTCATCGTTGGATTCGTAATTCAAAAGACTTTAATTTGTTTATCATATGTTTATACTTTTCTTAAACCAAGCAAGAAATAAATCAAAAAAGTAAAATTGGGTCAAATTAGACCCCCTTGTTTAACCCCTTAAAGTGAGATTTGGTACCAAAAAACAGTTTAGTTTTCTTTATATTTTGGTCTTTTATAAAATATTTTAATTTCATTAAAATCCGATAAGCCAAAGAAAACTTAGAAAAAAACTTAAAAATGTCTTTCCTGTAAAATTATGAAATTGTTACTTACGTCTTTTCGGCGGATAGGGCTCGATATGTATATCAACCAACCACAGAAAATCCAACTTTTAAGTCAAAAATTTAATTTTTTGAAAAACCACAAAATTTGACAGAGATATTTTGCAAAGCACGAAATAAGGGAGTTTTCCATAAAAACGCCTAAAAATATTAAAAAAAAATGGTATACATGTGCGAAATTTTTTTGAATTCAAACAAAAAGTGATTCACACAAATGGATTTGCAGAAAGTGATTCACACAAAAGGATTTGATACAGTCTTAAAATCGTTGTTGTTTTATCAAGACGTTATCACATTTTGAATGCTACTACTTCACAAATCATAGTGGGCCAATATGGTTTAATTTGTTAAAAAAATATCGAGCTAAATTTGTCTTCTTCAAACAGACTGCTATTATCTAGGACTTTAACGGTTATTAGTACATACTATTATTATTTTTTTCGAATTATTTTAAGTTATTATAAAAATTTAATTTCTATTAACTACTATCTCCTACCTATATAACTCTTAATTTTATATTTAAGTAAACTATATTTAAATGCGGCTTTTCTCTCACACTTTAAGTTAAATACAACATTAAATATGATAAAACTGGTGGCAATTATAATCTAGATTGGAAATATATAAAACAATCACATAACAAAGCAAACATCTTAACGAAAAATCAAGCATCAAAATTAACCAAAGGATATTCACACAAATATTGAAAATTCATAACAAAAAAATACATACACACTGGCTTTTTAATTTAATTTCAAAAATCCAACATGAAAATGGCAAATAATATAAAATAGTAACAATGAAATGTAAAACACTTTAATACAACAAGGCAACACATTTAATAAATTTTGATTTCAGTTTATACTTTCTTTTCTTAATTTTTCTATTATTTTGTTCGCTTTAAATCATTAGAGAAGCTCATAATCATCAAGTAGTTTGTGGTTAATTTTAAAGAAACCTGGCTTTATTAAGGACATATTTAATGCAATTACCTTCTTTCCCAGCATGCTTTTAGCTATGGTAAATTATATGTAGAGATTGTAAATAATATTGAAACAAAAACTCATTTAAATTACAATGATTTATCATTACTACTAACGAAAAATCATTATATTTTGTCTTTTTCTCTCTTTCTCTCGTTTTCTTGTATTCTCTTTTGTGCTTACTCAAAACAAATGCAAAATGTTTCAATTCATGTATTTGTGTATGTGTCTGTGTGTAAAAACAGGATCCAGTTTGAAACCTGGTCCAGAAATTAGTATATTTTCATCTGGTTCATCATCATCATCAAATCCTACATTGAACACTCATGCTTATATCAATCACAATGGCAATGGTGCTAAACCCGGAAATCAGGGTAACAATGGCTATCAAACTAGTAACGGTTATATGAATAAGAATGGTGGTAGCCATAGCAATAATAACGGTGGTTATAATAATCACAATAACAATAATTATAATAATGGTGGCAATGGTGCTCCAAATGGTAATGGCCATAATGGTGGCAATGGACAACAGAATAATAACAATAATAACAATCCATCTATCATTGATCCCCATTACGTGTTTGGTGCACCGCAGTCAATACCAGTTTTACCCAATCTGCCTATATTCCCCTATAATTCACCTACTATTGCTCCATCTTTTCAACAATTTCCACAACCCAATCATCCAGGCAGTGTTTTGAATCCGGGCGTTCCACAAGGCCTACAGCCGGTGAATCCATACAATCCACCATTCGTATTTGGTCAACAACCCTTCTATAATGCTCCTGGCGGTACTGGTGGACCTCCTGGTGGCAGTGCTGGTATTTTAGGTGGTAGTAGTGGTGGTGGGTTGGCCCCCTATCCTGGTGGCTATCCTAGTCCAAATATGTATAAGCCTCCGCCACAATATCAAAATCAAAATCCCTACAATCGTCAGACACAAACACATCCAAGTTCAGCTGGACGCTTAATTGTACCTATGAATATATCATTTTTATTTGCTGCAATCGTTGTTTTAATGCAGAAATTTTTACAATTCAGCACGTAATATTCTATTGAGTTAAATTTTAATTTCTTTTAAATTGTTACAATTTTATTTTTTTTTAAATTTGAGTTCATCTTTCTCTATATAACTACAGGTATAAAATTTAAATTTTTTGCAAAATTTTAAATAAATTGTAATAGAAAAATTAAGGGAATTTTAAGAAAACTGATCAATCTAAAATTTAAGTTTAACTAGTTCAAAGTGCTTCTAAATTTAAAGTTTTAAAAATTTTTAAACATAATCCAAGAATGAATTGATTTAAACTTTAATTTCTAAAAGAAAAATATTCAGACCGAAAAATTATACCATTCTAAACTAAATTCATGTAAGTCTCCATATATCTGTCCTGGATAAAGCGAGCTTTAAATACTTAAAAATGTTTATTAAATAAAAAAAAAAAACATATTTTGAAAATATATACTAACCTTTCATCTGCTTTAAAATTGTGAAACAATAATCCGATTTTAACTTCCTCCACCAAAGAAAAATGCTTTTTGATAAAAGTTACAGTATTACATTATCTTTACCCTTTTTTTGTGTCACAGTGACTTTTTTGAATTATGCTTCTACATCAAAATTGTATTACAATCTTTCATTAAAGCACTCAAATAGTTTAAATTTGTAATTTTGAAGCTATTTAATATAAAAGCTCTTAATATTCAAATATGTTATTTAAAAAACTAACTTTGATTCAAAAGTTCTAATTAAAATAAAAACAAAAAAGTAGAGCTTTTTGTAAAAATATGTCTTATCATAAACAAAACCACAATTATCTGCATGATATTAATGAGTTTCCATTAAATTTATGATGTGATACTGGAATTCGTCTCTTGAATCTTTTCATCCCGAGTAAAAAAAAATATATATTGTCTGTTTTTTCGTTTTAAAATATATTATAATATTTCATTATATATGGTGTCATATATATATGGTCCATACGTTATTATATATTTCTTATGTGGTAACATATATATTGATTTATATTGATTTTTATAAAATAACAAACATATATGCTATACAAAATAAGATATGATAGATCAATTATCATATACATGTATTGCATGTTTTGCTCATAAATAATATAATAAGCAATTTTAAATGCTGACATAAAAGCTATATAATTTAAGATAATACATACTGTCTTATAAACAAAAATAAGTTTTTGTGTGATATAAGATATGCTTATATATGGTGCCATATGTTTAATACAATTTAATATACAAATATATACGACATCAAATAACACAAGATATAATTATGTATGATTCTATATATGGCACAAGATTAACAATCATTAGTTTTGTCCATGCGTATAAGATATAAGTATATATTGTTATATAAAACACCATACATAATTATATATGCGTCTGATGACCAAGACATTTCAAATTTTTTTTTTAATTTTATTAAAAATTGTATACTTCAGGCAATTTAAGTAAATCCAATTTAATCTCAAAATAAAATAATGAAAATACTTATCTTTTTTGGATATAATCAGATAAAATTAGATCAAAGTATATCCTTTGGGATATTTTGGTACCCATAATAATATCAAATTGGATCCCCCAATTTTGAGTCAAATTCTAGTTTAATCTAGTAATACATTTGAAGGATCTAATTGGATATTACTGGATACACTAATTTTGTGATGAAGTTGGATCTATGCCAAATAAGATAAAATTTAATATTTGAGAAATCTTTTTTTTTTGACCGGGATTGTTTTAAAAGTTCTAATAAAAAAATAATTTGGTCATTTAAAACAAATTTGTTAATAAAATATTTCTTTACAAAGTAAAGTTAACAAAAAGCTTAATACTTCTTATGAAACCAGTTTTTAATGAAACTTTATCATTGTATGTATAAAAATGTTAGTAAAGGAAATGATGTTTTTATTTAGTTTTATGAAAACTTGCATTAAGTTAATAAAAAGTTTCAATTTAAGAATTCCAGTGCAATTTCAAAAGTTTTGTGCAAAAATTCATTAATATCATGCAGATAATTCTATAACAAATAATAATCATGCAGATGATTTCTATAACAAAATCGAAAAAGATTCATGGTTTTGAGAATTTGAATTATTTAAAAAATTAGTTTAATAATATATAAATTAAAAGCTTCGAAATATAAAAGCTTTGAACAATGTTATCTAATATAACTTGTCCTTTTTGAAAGTGTTTATTCAAAGTCATCTCGAAAATGTATTCGTAATTTGTTAGCAAAAATCAATTGATTTGCCTTTTGGTTGCAGCTATTTTTTATAGTCTTTTTTTTTAAAATAAATTTAATTACAGTGAAATTCGCTTATAACGAACACCGGTTATAACGAACTGTTTTTATAACGACCGATTTTTGTGGTCCCAACGCATTTACTAACATATTTTATACAAAATAATACGGTTATAAAGAACGAGCATCGTTTATAGCGAACTTTTTATACAACGAGCTAATTTTTTGGACCCTTTTACGAATTTTCATAAAAATGTTTAGGTTTATAACGAACACATTAAGAAAAAATAAATAAAATGTGGTGTAAATTTCAAAAACATAGTTTTTTAATTGAAAATTCACTAAAAAGAATTAAAAACTGTTTGAAACCTAATTTAATGGAAGAATTGTTTCAATATTACAAACAAAAATTTAAAAATCAGTGGAATTTAAGAAAAAATCTGTAATTTTATTAATTATAGCGAACTTCGCTTATAACGAACTAAATTGTTCGGTCCCTACGAGTTTGTTATAACCGTGTTCCACTGTATTTTAGGTAAGGTTTTATATTAATTAAAGAAAAAAGTTTTGCCATATTTTCTTCAAAATCATTTCTTTAAAACTACCTAAGAAATATCAAGAGTTTTATTGTAAAATTCACGAAATCAAAAAACTGTTAGCATACAATACAATTTGCTTTTAAAAACTTAAACAATTATTAATATATCTTCCTTTTTGTCGTAGTATCTATTCTGTTTCCTAATTGAAGTACCATTTCTCATAAAAACTTGTAATTATTTTATAATTCTTTTATGCTATGCTGCTCAAAAGCTTTTGAAGTTAAAAGTTCTAAAATATATTTTATTCTAACACTGTTCTGCATCATAATCCACACACAGAGAAAGTTTTAGCTATTGGCCAACTGAAATTCGGTTACTACGACTCAAATTTGGTTATTACGAATTTCAGTCCGTTGGCACAACTTAACATTAGTTTTTACAACAAAGTCCGGTTAACTTAACTGAATTTTAGTTGCAACATCCAAAATATTCAGAAATCTAATGTATATATAGTTGTACTAACTGAATTTATAGGTTGTTACTATAAAAACACACTTTTCAATTGGGTTGGCACTTTATTTCTCTGTGTGCAGTTTTCGTGAAAGCTATAAGGATTTTTAAGTTAGTTCATGTATGTTTTTACACTTTATTACTAAGAAGCTTTTTAACTTAAAATCTCTCTGAAACATGTCCAAGTATTTTGTTTAATATATTACGTTTCTAAGTTTTTATTTAAAGCAAAAGAAGAGAAAAGCTTTAAAGCTACTACAAAAAGGTGCAGATATAAAGCTTAACTTAGAAATTATATATTTTCTTGAAGAAAGCCCAAATTAAAATATATAAAGGAGTTTACACATTTTATAAAACTTAAACTAATTTCTCAAGATTAAAATTATTTTAAACTAGATTTGTTATGTTTTATGCCAATTGTTTGATTTTGTGTAAAAGCTTTTAAACTTTTAAAAAGTTGTAGTAAGAAAATTTTAAATAATAAAACATAAAATTTTCCGTAAATGAAACGTTTCATAACTATTTTTAATTTTACTCAATTTTACCATGTTATATAAGGTGGCGCAAAAATAACCTTCCGATGTTTTTTTTTTATTATGTATTTATTATGTATAGCATTTTCTGATAGGAGGTTTACTTTTGCGCCACCTTATACTAATAAAACGTTTAAAAAATATTTTATTTTATTTTACAATATTTGATTAGGGGTTTGAATGTAATATTGTCAATCTCCCATATCTGACGCATTGTAAATCCGTTTTAAAAGGATTTTATAAAAAACAGAATTGTAAATCACTTTTTGAATCTATTAATAACAGATTAATGCAAAATCTTAAATTGTCCATCTAGATTACACCACAAAATGTTTGTGGTTGTTTTGCATAGAACTACTTCATTAGTTAAGCTTTGTTCTAGAGATCACTAAGGAAGTTTTTTTTTATTTGTTCACAACTTTAAACAACACATGCAATGCAGAAACTTTATGCTGGCATGTAAAAATTCTTTTTAAAGTTTTTTTTTTGCTCGTTAGAGACCAGAGAATGTGTAGTAACCCGCAAGGGAGGACTGACAATGAAGTTTCCTTTTTTAAACATATGCAAACGTATGCAATTAAATTACAATTCAAATAAAAAAGGACACTTTTTTCATCTTCTTTGTTTTTACTTTTGTAAGGGAATTTTAAAACAAATGGAAAAAGTACAATTGAAATAAAAAACAAAATAGTTAATGCATTTAGTTAATAAAATAACTAAGAAATTTAAATTGATCAGTTTTTTTATAAATTTTCTTTAAGATTTAATAAAAAGTAAGTTAAAAGAATCATGTTTTAGAAAAACAATCAAAACAAAATAAATAAATTAAAAGTTTAAATCGTAAAATAATAAAAAATTATGCCAAAACTAAATATGTGTAAAATATTATGTCTTATTTTATAAAAAAAATCATAAAAACAATAATTTTGTATTTTAAAAAAATAAACAGAAATAAATGTTAAACGAAAATTTTGCAACTTAAGGTTTTATAAAAAAATTAACTTTAAACAACGAACAATTTGTAAAACTGAATTTTATTTTTTATATGTAAAAAAAAGTCAACAAAAAAGCTAAAGGCACAATATAATTAATTAAATTTTAAGCGGGATTTTTGGGTATTTTTAAAAAAGAAATAAACTCAAATATATAAAATGTGAAATTAAAAAATTACTTGAAACTTAGAAATTCAGCATACATTTTTCTTTTTTTTTTTCTTAATTTTTTATAATTGTAATTCAAATAATTGATTGTAAAATTTGTAATAAAAATAGCAATAGTTTTAGAATTTCAATTTCAAATTGTAATAAATATTAAATCACAATATCGAAATATATGTATGTAAGTAATTTGCGGTAATTTTGGGATAATGTTAAAAACCGATTTTTTTATTGAAAAAAACCCCCATGCAAAGCAGAAAAAATTGTGGAAATTAATAATATAATAAGTCCCTATTTTTCGAAATATCACTAAAGTGAAATAATATTGTGACAAATAAGCATTTATTTAAGCTTATATTAAGTTATGTGACTTTGGTAGAAAATATGTGGAACATATAAAAAATCGAAAGTAACCCCCAAAAAAGATGTGTGACTGTTATATAATCTTGAGAAGATTTAAAATTTTATGTTAATATAGGGCCATTCTACAGGAAATCGACACACCAATCGGATTCATGTCTACCAATTTACACAAAATGTTGAGCAAGCATTCTACTGGACCTTTTTAATATTTGAATTTCTAATTTTTCCTTAATTCGTTGTTTTATCGCAGTTTAAATTTTAGTCTCGAAACGGTTTTCAGGAAAAATTAATCTATTATTAAAAAAGAGTAATAAAAAAAAATTGTAAATGTCCTTGATTTGCAAAATATTTTAAAATGCGTTTCTTGAATTTGGTTTTTATTTCTTGTTCAGAATTAGCTTGACATGCTATCTACATCATATAAAAATTTCAGAGTGGGCTCAAAATATGTAGTTTTTATGAAATATTTTATTTTTAAATAATTAGTGTGAGATTTTATTCGTTCGTTTTAAGATCATGACAAATTTTTCTCTAAATTAACAGAAAAATTATAATTTTTATATGATAATTTACTTTGATTATTAGAAAAAAAAACACAGAAAAAGTTATTAGACACTAGCATGAATGGAATGCATTTTCTGACCCACTACGGTCTTCATCAACATTCTTCGTGTCATTTAGTGTTAATCGTAAATATCTTCTATTTAACTCACACGTTAAAGGAATTGGGTAACTTTAAATCCCACATTACTCTGTATGTTGAGTTAGAATGAAATTTACCACGAACGATTTCTATTTATAGTGTGTTTGTTTTTCTCTAGTCATTATCATAATTGCCAGTTTAACTTTCAGTTAAAACTTTTTTAAATGGCAATTCTTTTCTTTAATGTCATCATATACTGTCCTTCTACATAAGCAAAGTATATCAACAAACATTAAAGATTTTTTGTTAATACATATGTCGAGCATATACATTAAACGATTTCTACACTGTACCTGGTGAGTGGTTTAATAGTGAATTTTATCGTTGATCTATAATTTAAGTGTGTTGATCTATAAGTTTATGTGTGAGATTTTATTTGTTCGGTTTAAGATCATGACAAATTTTTCTATAAATTAACAGAAAAATTATAATTTTTATATGATAATTTACTTTGACTATTAGAAAAAAACACAGAAAATTAGTGTAATGAAAATGAAAATTATTCAAGTTCGAGGTCATTCTCTATTTTTCTTTATTAGGATATTAACCTAACAAATAATCTATAGAGTTTTTGTTTTCAAATTTACTAATTGACCGTTTCAGGAATGTGTTGATAGATCTATTTCGGGAATTTTCTAGGTTCCCGTCTTTCTCGGTATTAAATGAATGCTACTAAAATGTATTTATTCAATTAGTAAATGTTGAATGAACATTATATTGAATTCATTCAATTAGGGAATTCATTCAATAGAAATTAAAGCTTTTGGATGAAGCTAATGAATGCATTCTTAGAGAATGAGTTTACGATATGATGTCTGAACATTTTTAAATTATGTATTAAATTTTTTGCGAAATAAGCTCAAATTAGATTAGTTCTTTCGAAGTTCTGTGCGATATGATCTATCCTGAACCGGGGAAGTTGTCGTGGAAAGTCCCATATATGAACATTCTTAGCTAAATAGTAAATATCTATTACGTTTCAGAGACTTTTATATGGGAACTAGATCTAGACATAAACCGACTCGAACAAAAACATATGATAATAGTTCTTGGCCCAAATAAATCTGTTCACCAAATCCAATTAAAATAGTTTTATATTTGAGATCTAGAGCGTGTGAAAAAATAAATGCAATTTTTGGCGAATATGGGAACTGAGTCTAAAAATATACCAAATTTAACCAAATCCCATTGGCATCCGTTTTATTCTGACATATTTTAGTCAGTGTACCAAATCTTATCAAAATGCCAGTACCGCCCAACAAACAATTGTGTGAGGTCCTTGGTCTTGGTCTTAACACTTGGTCTTAACATTAACACTTGGTCTTAACATTGACTTATTTTAAACAATACTTCTATTCTTTGTCCCTAGGATGGTATTATTCAGTTATCCAAATTGTATCAAAATATAATTTGCGGAATGTATTGTAATGACAAACAAACCCATGGTTTGAAGGTCATTTATATGGACACTAGTTGTAAACATTAAGCGATTCTAACCTAAATTAATTGGCCCATATAAACTACTATATATAACATTTTAATAAAATATCTTTATGTATGTAAACTTTACTAATTTACCAAACATACTATTTTTGGGGCCCTTATATAGGCACTAGATTTAAACACTGACCGATTCTTGCAAAATCAATTGGCTGTATTCTTCAGTCAGTATTCCACATGTTATAAAATATATATTTGCAACCTTTAGCGAGCGGAGAAACAATTTCAGTTTTAGGGGGCCTTTATTTGGGCACTAGGTCTAAACGTGGACTGATTCGAACAAAAACTAATGAGTCTTGGGCCGATATAAGTCCGTATACGAAGTTTTTTATTTTTTATTTATTTAAGTCTACGGGATAAATCCCTACAGACAATTTTCTTAAATATAATAAATTACAATAGTGTTTTAAATCTACGTATTAAGGAACAATATTATATTGCGTTTAATTACGTTAATATTTGTGGAAAAATCTATTAAATTATAAAATGTATTATAGTCGTCGCATAATCTTCTAAATGGATCAGCATTAGCATAGTTTACGCGAAAGTAATCAATATATAATGGACTGAAGTAGCGTGTTGGACGTTGGGGAGCGTTAAATGTAAGATTGTTCACCTAAAATTCAGACCATTTATCAGCTTGATTAAGAATGTTACATTTAGCATTGTTCTGCGGCTAATTAATGAAGGTAATTTAATTTGAGCTAACCTTGATTTATATGAAGGAAGATTAGTAGGATCAGGAAAAAGATTTCGTAAGCGAAAAATTAAAAATTGTTTTTGAACAGACTCAATAAGATTACTGTTAACGTCGTAATACGGATCCCAGACAACGCAGCAGTATTCCAAAATTGGTCTAACAAGAGACGTATATAATTGTTTTGTAATGCTTGTATCAGTAAATTATTTAGGCCAACGTTTAATAAAGGCAAGTACCCCACGAGCTTTATTAGATGTCATAGTAATATGTTGAGTAAATGTCAGTTTTGTGTCCAGTAAAACACCGAGATCGAGAAAAACATTTACGAACTCCAACTGATGTTCACCAAGAAAATATAGTTATATCCAAATATCATAATATTTGCGGTCTGTGGAATGCGAACAAAGCCAACATTTGGTGGGCCCCTTGTCCAAGCATAAACCATGTAACCAAAATCAATAGACTTCGACATTGGTACAATATGAGTATTGAAAAGTCTTCCCATTGCATTGGACTTAAAAGTACCTTTCCAATGGTGACAAATTTATATAAAAATTTAATATTAAAAAAAAAAAAAAAAATAAAAATCTGTAAATGTTCAAAATTCATTTTTATTTCACAAAACCCCGAGTTGATCTGAAAACCGTTAAATATTGATCTTACAACTTCTTTATTTATAAAATATTTAAATTTTAAGAAAATTTTAATGTTGAATTTGAATGTTTAATATTAAATATTTTTTTTATTAAAAAGTTATGTTTTTAATAAAAACTCCACACACGGGATTCGAACCTAGAACTACAGGTTGTCAGTCAAGCGCATTGCCATCGAAGCTATCTCGATATGTTATATTAGGTAGATAAAACGAATAATGTTTAGCTTGAAATTCCTTCGCTGTAATTTAAAAAATCTTTATGAAAGTTACAGACAACAACAAATTTTCAACACTTTTTTACTCTAAAATAGTTTCTATAGATTTTTCACAAAACAAAATAAATAAAAGATGTATAACAGTCAAATAAGGGTAACGAATTTAGTATAACAAAAAATAATCAAAGAAAAAAAAATTTCATTTAATTTATAAATATTTTTGCAACAAAAAAAAAAAAAAATAATAATAATAAAAACATAAGTTAAAATCATAAAATAAAAAACGTTTGTTTATTATCTTTTACATGCATCATTCAGTTTATCACAAAATCCATATAATTTTTGTATATATCCGTCCGTTAAAATTTGAAAACAAAAAAAATAACATTATCTCATTTTAATTCATAACATTGGTGAATAAAAATAACTAATTAACTAACAAACAATTTATAAAGCATAATCATAATACAAAAACCTTAAATATGTTACTAACCATAAAAAAATGCAATTAACTAAAAAACATTAACAGGGTTAAACAGAAAACAAAAACTGCTATTATAACTAACACATGTGTTCAGTTTTTATTTATATGTATTAAACAATATTTAAAAAAAAATTAACTAACATGTAAATAATATTAAAAAAATATATTTAAAACAAATTTATAAGACTTATTATAAAAACTTAAAGTTTTTTTTTTATTTTGTATTATAAGATATTAAATTAGATAAAAGAAGGAACAGAATTTTAACACTGTCCTCAAAACGAAAAAATAACTCTAGTATGTTCTTCACGAAAAATTGATTTTGGGATATCACCATTTTTTTACGGGTTTTGCATCAATAAAAAAATGTTGTAATTATATTTTTTTTAAATTTTAACACCTTCCATTTTACTGCATAGCAAATACGAAATTTGAACTCGACATTAGATTTGACGCCAAAAATTATTAAAAATTGCTTTTCCCAGTTTTTAAAGTGCACCATTTAGGCAATAGAGTGGACAAAAAACTCTTTTTTTTCAAAAAATTTTAAAAATTAATTTTTTAATCACACACAATAAAAATGTACCACCAACTAAGAATAATACTACAGAAATTTTCGATATTTCGCAAACCGCTAAAACGTTATTAAGGTATCAATTTTAAATAAATAAAATATTACTATTATATATAAAAAATTCTAGTTGTTAATGAATGTAAGAGAAGATGAAAAAAAAATATTGTGGAGATCAGCGCTAGGAAGAGTGCCGCACTTTCAATCTCAGCGACTAGGACATCTTCAGCCTCATTCTAATCCACCAGAAACTCATGATTTGATGAGGTATATTGTATATCAACTAACCACAGAAAATCGGTGATGTTACCCAACAAAAAATAACCTGGATTTGGTTAGCAGTAACTACATTTGTATGCTTCCAAAATAGCGCTTCACCGCCTTGCATACTATAAAGCAATTAGGGAAGGCATTCTGTCGTGCTTCCCAGAATGCCTTCTTTGAAGTAGTGAATAATGCTTAAAATGAAGCAATAAAGTATGCATACCATGAAGCACTAATGTTGTCAACATGCAAAAAGCGCTTCTTAGTGGCTAAGAAGGCATAAATTTATTGATTCTAAGAGCACATTAAAGAAGCGCTTTAAAAAAGACATACCAAGTGGGACATCGCGAACAAAAATCATGCCTTTTTTGTTTGCTTTGGAAGCGCTTCGTTATCAAATAATGCCTTTCGGAAGCGCTTCTGGGTAAGCACTATTTTTGTTGGTTAATTGATTACCCGAACAACACGAGTTATTTTCGTATTTTCTTACAAGTTTAGCCAACAGCTTTAAATCTTAAAGCTTTTTATTTGGCATGGTTACCAGACCAACTGATAATGTTGCCATAACTGGGAACACAGCATATTATAGTTGATTGTTTTCTTATTAGATTTTACATTACATGGTACCTGTATGTCTGGTTTGAGAATTTTGTATGTATTTTTGATCTTTTAAAATTACATTTCATTTATAATTATCAGGTTTGAGATCATAATTAAAATGTTACTATTACAAATAAGAAGCAACTAGGTCGAAAATGCGGCACTCCCTCTAGCGCTGAATAACACAAGATTTTTTTCATCTTCTCTTATATTTATTAACAATTAGTGTTTTCTATTTGTAATAGTAAAATTTTGATTATGATCTCAAACCTGGCTATTCTAAATGAAATACAATTTTAAAAGATCAACAAATACATACCAAATTTTCAAATATTAAAAAAAAAAATTTAAACACGCAATGAAAAAGTATTTTGAGCAACGAAATATTCTACAAACACTTTCGATATGTTGTTGCTCCTTAAAAAGTTGTAAATCACTAAAATATTGCTTTTTAGTAAAGACAGCATTTTAAAAGGACAGAATTTTAAAGACATCTTATAAAAATGTAAGTTTTTTGAACAAAAATAATTTTTTCCGACCCCTCTAAAAACTGGGAAAATTTTTTTTAAAGTATTTCAAATTTCATATAAATAAAGCTCACTTTGCTGTGTTTTCATGGCCGTGCGCATGTGTAAGGAGGTGGAATTAAAAAAAAAAAAAATAATAAAGCCACTGTTTTATTGATGCAAAAACATTTACAAAAGTGATGATATCCCAAAAACAAAGAAATTTTATACTTTTCTGACGAACTTTAATATATACATACGAACTTAAACAGTATTTCAAAATACCACGAGTAGTATTAATTTATTAAAAAGAAAACTATTAGTTTGTAAGGGATAAAAATATAGAAATATTTGTTAATTAACAAACAAAAAAAAAAACAAAAAATCAAATTGCTTGTAGTTTATATAACAAAAAAAAAAAAACAAAGAGGTGAGTTTTGATAATGAGAGTTAAATAAACAAAATTTATAAAAAGTTCAAATAATTTTAAAGTTTTCTTTTTTGAAATTTGAACCTATTTATTTAACTTTTGTAGATCTTAAAATATCTCCCATTTGGTTCTTCACAATTCTAGACGTAATACTTTTCCACCTCTTCAAGTCCCAATCAATGTGACTACATAGTGTAAATAACGAAAAATTTCTGAACAAAAGTTTTCATATTAATGTCGCTAAAAAGCGTTAAAGTTTCAACTATAGGTAAATAATTTTTTTTTTTTATTTTTAAAAATGATTAATGAGTCATTCCAGAAGGCATATTGACGAAAATAAGAGTTTTTTAACTTCACCTCTTCCGCTTTGCATGAAACTTGGTATATATGAGAATAATCTCCTAATTAGTACACACAGAGAAATAAAGTGCCAACCAAATTCAAAAGTGTATTTTAATGGTAGCAACTTATGAATGCAGTTAGTACAGTGATATTTACATACGATTTCTGAATGTTTCGGGTGTTGCAACTAAAATTTAGTAGCATTAAACGAACTTTTGTGTAAAAACTAATGTTGAGTTGTACCAGCAGACTGAAATTCGTACTAACCGAATTTTAATTGGTAAATAGCTAAATTTTTCTTTGTGTGTATGAGAAATAATATGTTAATTTTTTTTTAAATTCGTTGTCGTTCGCATTGAAGTTGATATTTTTTGAAATTTTATAAAAATACATACTCTACAGATTGATCAAAACAAATACAAAAACAAATACAAAAATCTGAATGAAGTTTTATATTATAACTTTTTTAGTAAACGATTTTTTCCGATGTTACTACTATTTTATAAAACAAAAAAATAAAAATACTCCCCGCCAGTAAATGTCGGAGCCCTCAAAATGCATGACACTAAAATGACTCAAAAAACTGATGAATTGTGGAGCGCTCTTATTTTGAAATCAAAAATTATTCAAATGTTAATATTTTTTTTTAAGGTTTCAAAATTTTTTTTTGTCAAAAACACTCATTTTATAGACGAAATTAAGAACCTTCTTAAAAGAATGAGAAAATGACTCAAACATATAAGGGAAATAATTGTTTCAAAAAATTTATTAATATATGAGTAAAAAAGGTAGGGGCATCCAAAAATGTTTCAAAAAGACTATTTTTGGAATAAAAAAAAATATTTTTGTTTGTCAATTTTCTAGAAAACAAAAGGAAAAAAGTTAAAATTTCATTGTGCGCGGGTGTAAAAAGAATTGGACCAACAAGACAAACGATAAAAAGTTTAGTGATTGTTTAAAGTTATGTTAATAAATTTTCTAAATTGTAATATTGTAAACCAATTGCACTTGTTAAAAATAAAATAATATGGGCATGCAAATGTGAACCTTTAACTCGTGGTCTTTTTGTTTTTGGAATGACAAAAGAGGCTCCAGTGTACGACCGAAATTTGATTTTTGAGTCCAAAAGGAGGCTCTTATGGATAAATTTCAATAATTTCCCATTTTTGAGCCCGTTTGCTGGTTGGGATGATTATTTTTTTTTTTTTTAATTATTATTTTTCAAAGTTTTGGAAATTTGTGTGGTTTTACATTGAATACAATCGCTGTAATATCGAAAAACATCGTTTATCTCAAAAACATATTAAAATTTTATTCTGAATTTTGTTTATGTTTTAGAGGACATATTGATATATCTGTAAACAAAAAACTAAGAAAAAAGAGATGCATTTTGTGACATTTGGGAAACAAAAACATTTTTAAGAGTTTTGTCCTTTTTTTAAAAACGTATATATCAAAGCTTCACATATATCAGAAAAGACAAAATTAGCTTTAGAATTAGATATTAGTTTTTAAAATAGGATTACGCTTTCTAATATACTAATTTTAACGAATTTAAAAAAAATGACAACGAATTTAAAAAAAAAACAATTAAATTGTTTTGTCACACTAATAAGGAGATTACATATGCCAAGTTTCATCCAAATCGGAATGGGATGTGCTAATGATTGTCAACGTTGCTTTGGGAATAACCCTAGTATTAAATTTAATACCAAGGAAAACGATACATCAAATCTATTAAATATTTTGGCGTTTTTTCCTTAATTTCATCACTCAATAAAAATTTTTTCTCGCGCTTACCAAAAAACAGGTGCTATGACCTTGCCTGCAAATGGAACTGTCTTCGCCTTCTTTGGATACGATTCTCCCATTCCAGTCCACTGCTTTGACTGTTACTTGGTGTCAGGTGTGGAGTGGTGAACCCATGTATCATCCAAAATCCTCTTTATTGCTATGAAACAGCGCTAAACATTCTATTTAAACATCTCCACGACGCTGTTTTTGTACTGATGCAAACGCGGCATCCATTTTGCGCACAGCTTTTTCATAGCACTTTTTGAAACACTTATCACTTCAGACCGCTCACGCACCTTCAGCCGACGATTATACAATACCATTTCGTGCATCTTCAGTGTTCAACTCGGTTAAACTATGCCACCCAATATCTTATAGTCGTAAACGAAATAGCAGACTCCGCCAGAGCAGAATCTAGATCAGCTTTAATATTGGTTAGACTGAAACATTTTAAATTAAAGTATTTCATTCCATAACGGTGATCCAATTTTTTTTTCCACGTTTACAAATTCACTAAGATCGTTTATTTTTGACGACTCCAAAAAAATACTAAACTTAAACCATATGTTTTCAGAAATAATCGCTGTTTTCTTTTTATGTTCTAATATATGACAAACAAACTTTTTGAGTGTGTTTTATATTTTTTGGGTGGTGTAATCTATATTTTAAAATGTTATAAATACAATGAGATAAATACAAAAATTGAGTCCAAGCAAAACCTGTAATTTTAATTTGCAATTTTAATTTGCTTGAAACTTAAAAGCGCCATAACTTTTGAGCCGTTAAGGATAAATGATTACCGCGAATGGATTTAGCATGCTCAAACATTGGCTAATATACACACAAAACTTTATTCATGACATACAAAAAATTTTTTTTTAAATATTTTACCTCAGTGTCGAGAATTTTTGAATTTTTTTATGTTAAACAAATAAAAAATAAAATAAATTTCAAAAAATAAAATCTTGGGGGAGTTTTAGAAATTTCATTCGGTGCGTGGACTTTTTTCACCAATATGACCAAAAAATATTTTTATTATCAGTACAACATTGCCCATATCGTACTGCGATGAAGAAATTTTGTATAAAAAAAAAGTTATAACCCTAGTGTAAATGCCAAAATAAATAAATGAAATACCGAAAAAAAATTTCTTAGCCGTTTCAGGCTAAATCTGCAAGCAAAAAGTTCTTGATATATCCTTTCCCTATAATTATACATATATTATGAAATATATATATATAGTTAAAAATACACAAGGACTTTTTTCATCTCAATAAATCTATTGCTATTGGAAATATTCGCAGTTTTAGGAGAAAATATCAAAACTCACAAGTGTGAGCTTGGGTCTCAAAGTGTTAAGGGCACACAACCTTAAAAGTTTTTAATTTTTTTTTTTTTTTTTTTAAAGAGAAGCAACACTCAGGAAATTCTTCCTATTAATTAATGTGTTGCTTTCTTTGGAAAGGGGATAGTGGAGAGATGAAAGGTGGTGAAAGATGAAGGGCTTCAAACATGGCAACACTGTAATTGCGCGAGATGATAAGTCTTAGAACAGTTGTTGCTCGCCACCTGATGTAGAGTTGGCGAATTTATTGAAGCTTTTTGTTTCATAGCCCTGATTCATTATTTTACTTCGGTGGGGTTAAGTGCTATGGGAACACCGAAGGTGGGCGCAGCGATACATATAAGTGATAGAAAACTCATACATATTATTTTTCTTAATTGATCTTGACGTCACCGGGAATCGAACCCGGGACCATGAGTGGAACAGTCCAACGCGCTAACCATTACAATTGCACCAACTGTGACAAATCTAGTTTAACTAATACAAGTCATAGGCGTATGAGTGATATTTTAATGTTTGAATTAATTAATAACACTCATACGTCTGTGAATCAAAAGTTATTTCCTTCCATGGACTTAAACAATTGTTCAATATTTGTATCATGTAGTGTTAGCAGAAACGAGTGTAACGACTTCTGTCATTACACTATTGAATAAAGGTTTATATACAAGGTTTTTATGCAGAATTTAATTTAAACTTTTCTTTAAGTTATATTTAAAAAATATGGATATTTTTGATTAACCTTATGATGAACAAAAATTACATTAGGCTTTTTTTTTAGGAAATTTTATGAGAAGAACTTTAAAACTCACCTCACAAAAAAAAAACTTGTAAACTAGTTTAACCATATATGGATATGACAATTTTTTTTATAAAAAAATTTTATAAAAGATTTTCAAAACTCACCTCTAAGGTGAAATAATTAGTTGTATATAAGTAGTTTGTAATTTATATATGTATTGACTTACATTTTTCTATCATTTTGTGTTTCATGCTTTTTAATATATAAATTTTTTTCTTTTCTTTTTGTTTTTTTTTTGTGTTCATCTTTTCTGTTTGCTTTTATATACTTTTTTTTATAATTTGTGGCTAATCCTTATAATTTCGACACGCTACGTGCTGGAAATCACTACCAACGCTTTGGCTTTTGCAAAATGTGACTAAAATGAAAACACGTTGTACAAAATGCGCCATAATTTACAATAAAACACTAAACATTAACATTGACCATCACCGCGTTACAGTAAGTGGTGGTAATACGCACAATTCATACAATCCTAGTGCACCACAAGCACCTAGTGCTCCATTGCCAGATTATAATAGTATGGGATCAGGTGGTGCTGGTGGCGGAGGCAATAACGGTGGATATGGTGGTGGTTTTTCGGCTGGCGGCCATGGCTTATATCCTAGCTTACCTTCTGATAATAATCGTGGTGGTGCTATGAGTGGTGGTTACACTCCATATGGTGGTGGTGGCGGTTATAATCCCGGTGGCTATGTTCCACCAGGCTATCAATCTGGCGGTGGTGGTTATACACCTCCCAAACCTGGTTATACTCCTCCTGCTCCTGGCTATGGTGGCGGCAGTGGTGGATACACGCCCTCAAAACCTAAAGACAAGGAAAGCGGCGGTGGCTTTTTCTCCAGTTTCTTTTCAAATCCTGCTGTAAGTCAAGCTGTTTCCGGTATAATTGCAGGACAAATTGCCAATACTTTAAGAGGTGGTGGCGGTGCTGCTGGTGGTGCAGGTGGAGCTCAACCCAGCGGTGGTTATCAACCAAGTGGTGGTTATGGTGGAGGATCTTCTGGCGGCTCTTCAGCTGGTAGTGGCAGTAATATATTGGGTGGTTTATTAGGCAACGTATTATCCGGCGGTGGTGGTGCTGGCGGCGGTGGAGGTGGGAACAGTGCTAGTAATTTTTTGGGCAGTGTTTTATCCGGCGGTGGTGGTGGTGGTGGCAGCAGTGGCGGTAACAGTGCCAGTAGCTTTTTGGGCAGCCTTTTAAGCGGTGGTGGTGGTTCCAATGCCAATCGTGGTAGTTCTGGTGGTCTTGGTGATATATTATCTTCCCGTAATATTGGAGGTTTATTCAGTGAAAATCCTTCTTCAAAATCATCCAGCTCTTCACAATATGCAGCTCCATCCAGTGGACCCAAGAGCTATCCTACTCAACCACCAAATATGTATGGCAACTATAATTATAATGGTTAAAAAAAAATCTTTAATTTTTTTAACCATTATAATTATAATTTTTTTTTAAAGAAACTTATATATTCGAAAATACCGACATTCTTTAAAGTAGTTTTAGTTAAAAAAAAAATTTGTTAAAAATATAATGATGACAGTTTATTAAATAAAAAGAAGCAAACAAATTAACTCCCAAAACAATTAAAATAATATATACTCCTATAAAATTAAAAGCAGATATATATTTTTATTGTCAAAACAACACAAACGCCACAAACCACGAAAATAAAATTCTCAGTTGATTGATATAAAAATTGTAAATAATTTATAAACAATATTTCAAATAAAATAGTCAAATTAGCAATAAAAAACATAATCATTACAAAAAAAAAAAACATAAAAACCCAAGAGTTTTAATTTAATCTGAAAATCTTTATGGTTAAAAAGTAAGTATAATTTGAAAAATTACCAAAAAACAAAAAGAACACTGCCTTTGAAAACAAAAATTAAAGTCAGCTAATAATGAGCATATTGTGGTTTTTTAAAAACTTTACTCAAAAATCCATAAACAAGAAAAGTAAAATTTAACCTACTAAACTAATTTTTTTTTGTATGAATTTTTTGTATAAATTTAACAAAAGTCATACTGCAGTATAAAGCACACGCAAGTGCCGGTCAACTAATAATAAACTAAAAAAGTAGCTTTTTCAAAAAGTTTTGTAGTTGTTTTTATCACACTGTTAAATTACAATGTTAACAAGGTGTCCACACTAGATATTAACTTTGATACTGCTAGTATTATTTCTGATATCAAACGATAGTGTTTATGATAAATCTCTAAACAACAATATCATGAAATGAGCTGTCAAAGTACACACACACACACATACATGGAAAATTATAAACAAAAAAATAAATAAATGTTAAACGCATTAAAATTAAAAAATACAAGAATAAAAAATGTATTCAAAATTGTTTATTTGTTATAAATCAACTTAAAGCTTTTTTTTTTAAATAGCACAGTTGAACATTTTAAAGAATAAATTGGCGTCTTTACTCAACGAGAAACAAAAAATTATGACAAAACATGATTTAAATATGAATTAGTGTTTTCCACCCTAAACATTAATATGAACATATTTAGATAATTTTTTTCCGTTATTCTGTTGGCGTTCTCTCACATATTATATTCAAATTAATATCTAATGTGGACACCTTGTAAGTGCTGCTAACAGAAGACAGTTAACAGTTATTTTAAAGCTTTTCATACAGCGCCATCTTTTATGGAACTTTAAAACCTGAGATAAACTTATGCTAACGAACTTTTGAAAGCCTTGTAAACTGTTCAAACTTTGCAATGTACACAACATTAAGAACCCACTGTTAAAAGCTTTGAAATATTTATGTTAAATATGTAAAACATTCTTCAAAAAGTGCGTTAACACCATTAACACCCCTAAAGTTTGCTGTTAATTTGGCGCCATCTTAAATAATCAGATACATTTTATGTACATTACCCAAGTGACAAGTTGCTAAACTTGTAATTTTAAATAAAGAAATAATGATTTTTTCATTGGTATTAAAATTTAATTGGCATTACTTGTGATCAATGCCAACAAATTTCATTACCATTTCAATGCCAATGAAATTTTTTTCCATTGGCATTCATTAGACCAATGGTAATCAAATGGCTCCAATGCCTATAACAACCAATTGTAATTGACGTAAAAATAATTGTTCATGTTTTGGAAAAAACGATAAAAATTTAAATCCTAACTGCAAAAGTATTCTCTATTTTATGAAAGCTTTATAACGTATTCACTATTTATTAATAACGAATTAGTCAAGATGCATTAGCTTTTAATAATATAAACTCGATAAAATACCGAATATTTCTAAATTTGGATATATTTTTTTTTTGTAGACAATTGTAACAAAACATTATAATAATCAATTATAATTGTCTGTTAAAGGCATTATAATTGTTCAACGCCAATTAAAAGAAAATTAAATTTCATTGTCCTTAAGCAATAATCAAAAAACGGGTAAGTCGTACGAATTCCCAGAAGAAAAAAACTGAAACATGAAAAAATGAAAAAATGAAACATTGAAAAATGTTCATAATTTCGAAAGTATTCAAGATATCCTAATAAAACTTGGCATCCCAGCAGAGAAAAATGTGATCTACAATATGGTGGTAAATTTCCGAAATTCTTATAGATTGGTTAGCAGTAGACGGAAATATAGTAGTCCATTAAATAGCCTTAATTCCATTCTATCATCCGGTAAAAAAAATCATTTAGATATCTCAACGGGTTTCCGAGTTATTGCAAATTAAAAAAATCTGCCCAGGAAAGGTTTTAACTCACTAAAGGTTGACATAGTTTGAAAACGTAAAAAAATCCGGGGTAGCTTTGAAATCAAATTTGGGTGAGAGATTCTGAAAGAGCATCGAAAATCCAGAAAAATAGGGTTTCCAGCCAAATCGGACCAGTATTTCCCTAGATAATCAAAAAACGGGGAAGTCATACGAATTTCAAGAAAAAAAAGTAGTGCTATATAATGGGTTGCCATTTTCCCATCCAGTACCACATATTCAATCCGATTTTGTAGATTAAAAATATAATTTTGTTTTTGAAATAATTCATAACCTAGTAGACCTGGGCCATCAGAACCGGTACCAAATTAAAGCTCACTTTTTTCTCTGCCACCACAAAAAGTTTCATAAAAATATCTTGTATATTTCACATTATTTTAGATTTTCAAAAATAGCGATGGAAAATATGGCGAAAAATTCAGATTGCTTCAAAAAAATCATGTGACTTTCCCGTTTTTTGAATAACTCGGTCAATTCTGGTCCAATCTGGCTGGAAAACCTATTGTTTTGGATTTTCGACGCTCTTTCAGAATCTTTCAGCCAAATTTGATTTTGAGCATCCCGAATTTTTCAATGTTTTTGAAATACGGCAACCCTGAAATGTAAAAAACATTTTCTGAAACGATATTTGTTTTAATTGCTATAATTTCTTAACTAGTAGAGATATTAACATGAAACTTTTACCATTGTGTAGAATGGAAGTAGTGCTATATAATGGGTTGCAATTTTCGATCCAGTACCACATATTCAATCGCATTTTTGTAGATTTAAAATATAATTTTGTTTTTGAAATAATTCAAAACCTAGTAGACCTGGGCTATCATAACCGGTACCAAATTAAAGCTCACTTTTTTCTCTGCCACCACACCAAATTTCATAAAAATATCTTGTATATTTCCCATTATTTTAGATTTTCAAAAATAGCGATGGAAATAAGGCGAAAAATTCAGATTGATTCAAAAATCATGTGACTTCCCCGTTTTTTGAATAACTCGGTCAATTCTGGTCCAATCTGGCTGGAAAACCTACTGTTTTGGATTTTCGACGCTCTTTCAGAATCTTTCACCCAAATTTGATTTTGAGCGTCCCCGAATTTTTCAATGTTTTTAAAATACGGCAACCCTGAAATGTAAAAACATTTTCTGAAACGATATTTCTTTTAATCGCTATAATTTCTTAACTAGTAGAGATATTAACATGAAACTTTTACCATTGTGTAGAATGGAAGTAGTGCTATATAACGGGTTGCCATTTTTCCATCCAGTGCCACATATTCAATCCCATTTTTGTAGATTTAAAATATAATTTTGTTTTTGAAATAATTCAAAACCTAGTAGACCTGGGCTATCATAACCGGTACCAAATTAAAGCTCACTTTTTTCTCTGCCTCCACACCAAGTTTCATAAAAATATCTTGTATATTTCCCATTATTTTCGATTTTCAAAAATAGCGATGGAAAATAAGGCGAAAAATTCAGATTGATTCAAAAAATCATGTGACTTCCCCGTTTTTTGAATAACTCGGTCAATTCTGGTCCAATCTGGCTGGAAAACCTATTGTTTTGGATTTTCGACGCTCTTTCAGAATCTTTCACCCAAATTTGATTTTGAGCGTCCCCGAATTTTTCAATGTTTTTAAAATACGGCAACCCTGAAATGTAAAAACATTTTCTGAAATGATATTTGTTTTAATCGCTATAATTTCTTAACTAGTAGAGATATTAACATGAAACTTTTACCATTGTGAAGAATGGAAGTAGTGCTATATAATGGGTTGCCATTTTTCCATCCAGTGCCACATATTCAATCCCATTTTTGTAGATTTAAAATATAATTTTGTTTTTGAAATAATTCAAAACCTAGTAGACCTGGGCTATCATAACCGGGTACCAAATTAAAGCTCACTTTTTTCTCTGCCACCACACCAAGTTTCATAAAAATATCTTGTATATTTCCCATTATTTTAGATTTTCAAAAATAGCGATGGAAAATAAGGCGAAAAATTCAGATTGATTCAAAAAATCATGTGACTTCCCCGTTTTTTGAATAACTCGGGTCAATTCTGGTCCGATCTGGCTGGAAAACCTACTGTTTTGGATTTTCGACGCTCTTTCAGAATCTTTTCACCCAAATTTGATTTTGAGCGTCCCCGAATTTTCAATGTTTTTAAAATACGGCAACCCTGAAATGTAAAAACATTTTCTGAAACGATATTTGTTTTAAATCGCTATAATTTCTTAACTAGTAGAGATATTAACATGAAACTTTTACCATTGTGTAGAATGGAAGTAGTGCTATATAATGGGTTGCCAATTTTCCATCCAGTGCCACATATTCAATCCCATTTTTGTAGATTTAAAATATAATTTTGTTTTTGAAATAATTCAAAACCTAGTAGACCTGGGCTATCATAACCGGTACCAAATTAAAGCTCACTTTTTTCTCTGCCACCACACCAAGTTTCATAAAAATATCTTGTATATTTCCCATTATTTTAGATTTTCAAAAATTGCGATGGAAAATAAGGCGAAAAATTCAGATTGATTCAAAAAATCATGTGACTTCCCCGTTTTTTGAATAACTCGGTCAATTCTGGTCCAATCTGGCTGGAAAACCTACTGTTTTGGATTTTCGACGCTCTTTCAGAATCTTTCACCCAAA
Source organism: Delia radicum (assembly GCA_021234595.1). Lineage (NCBI taxonomy): Eukaryota > Metazoa > Arthropoda > Insecta > Diptera > Anthomyiidae > Delia > Delia radicum. The sequence goes on from CM037852.1 coordinate 94,917,599, forward strand.
TTTGATTTTGAGCGTCCCCGAATTTTTCAATGTTTTTAAAATACGGCAACCCTGAAATGTAAAAACATTTTCTGAAACGATATTTGTTTTAATCGCTATAATTTCTTAACTAGTAGAGATATTAACATGAAACTTTTACCATTGTGTAGAATGGAAGTAGTGCTATATAATGGGTTGCCATTTTTTCCATCCAGTGCCACATATTCAATCCCATTTTTGTAGATTTAAAATATAATTTTGTTTTTGAAATAATTCAAAACCTAGTAGACCTGGGCTATCATAACCGGTACCAAATTAAAGCTCACTTTTTTCTCTGCCACCACACCCAAGTTTCATAAAAATATCTTGTATATTTCCCATTATTTTAGATTTTCAAAAATAGCGATGGAAAATAAGGCGAAAAATTCAGATTGATTCAAAAAATCATGTGACTTCCCCGTTTTTTGAATAACTCGGTCAATTCTGGTCCAATCTGGCTGGAAAACCTACTGTTTTGGATTTTCGACGCTCTTTCAGAATCTTTCACCCAAATTTGATTTTGAGCGTACCCGAATTTTTCAATGTTTTTAAAATACGGCAACCCTGAAATGTAAAAACATTTTCTGAAACGATATTTGTTTTAATCGCTATGATTTCTTAACTAGTAGAGATATTAACATGAAACTTTTACCATTGTGTAGAATGGAAGTAGTGCTATATAATGGGTTGCCATTTTTCCATCCAGTGCCACATATTCAATCCCATTTTTGTAGATCTAAAATATAATTTTGTTTTTGAAATAATTCAAAACCTAGTAGACCTGGGCTATCATAACCGGTACCAAATTAAAGCTCACTTTTTTCTCTGCCACCACACCAAGTTTCATAAAAATATCTTGTATATTTCCCATTATTTTAGATTTTCAAAAATAGCGATGGAAAATAATGCGAAAAAATTCAGATTGATTCAAAAAATCATGTGACTTCCCCGTTTTTTGAATAACTCGGTCAATTCTGGTCCAATCTGGCTGGAAAACCTACTGTTTTGGATTTTCGACGCTCTTTCAGAATCTTTCACCCAAATTTGATTTTGAGCGTCCCCGAATTTTTCAATGTTTTTAAAATACGGCAACCCTGAAATGTAAAAACATTTTCTGAAACGATATTTGTTTTAATCGCTACAATTTCTTAACTAGTAGAGATATTAACATGAAACTTTTACCATTGTGTAGAATGGAAGTAGTGCTATATAATGGGTTGCCAATTTTCCATCCAGTGCCACATATTCAATCCCATTTTTGTAGATTTAAAATATAATTTTGTTTTTGAAATAATTCAAAACCTAGTAGACCTGGCTATCATAACCGGTACCAAATTAAAGCTCACTTTTTCTCTGCCACCACACCAAGTTTCATAAAAATATCTTGTATATTTCCCATTATTTTAGATTTTCAAAAATAGCGATGGAAAATAAGGCGAAAAAATTCAGATTGATTCAAAAATCATGTGACTTCCCCGTTTTTTGAATAAACTCGGTCAATTCTGGTCCAATCTGGCTGGAAAACCTACTGTTTTGGATTTTCGACGCTCTTTCAGAATCTTTCACCCAAATTTGATTTTGAGCGTCCCCGAATTTTTCAATGTTTTTAAAATACGGCAACCCTGAAATGTAAAAACATTTTTCTGAAGCGATATTTGTTTTAATCGCTATAATTTCTTAACTAGTAGAGATATTAACATGAAACTTTTACCATTGTGTAGAATAGAAGCAGTGCTATATAATGGGTTGCCATTTTTTCCACCCAGTGCCACCATATTCAATCCCATTTTTGTAGATTTAAAATATAATTTTGTTTTTGAAATAATTCAAAACCTAGTAGACCTGGGCTATCATAACCGGTACCAAATTAAAGCTCACTTTTTTCTCTGCCACCACACCAAGTTTCATAAAAATATCTTGTATATTTCCCATTATTTTAGATTTTCAAAATAGCGATGGAAAATAAGGCGAAAAATTCAGATTGATTCAAAAAATCATGTGACTTCCCCGTTTTTTGAATAACTCGGTCAATTCTGGTCCAATCTGGCTGGAAAACCTACTGTTTTGGATTTCGACGCTCTTTCAAGAATCTTTCACCCCAATTTGATTTTGAGCGTCCCCGAATTTTTCAATGTTTTTAAAAATACGGCAACCCTGAAATGTAAAAACATTTTCTGAAACGATATTTGTTTTAATCGCTATAATTTCTTAACTAGTAGAGATATTAACATGAAACTTTTACCATTGTGTAGAATGGAAGTAGTGCTATATAATGGGTTGCCATTTTTCCATCCAGTGCCACATATTCAATCCCATTTTTGTAGATTTAAAATATAATTTTGTTTTTGAAATAATTCAAAACCTAGTAGACCTGGCTATCATAACCGGTACCAAATTAAAGCTCACTTTTTTCTTTGCCGCCACACCAAGTTTCATAAAAATATCTTGTATATTTCCCATTATTTTAGATTTTCAAAATAGCGATGGAAAATAAGGCGAAAAATTCAGATTGATTCAAAAAATTATGTGACTTCCCCGTTTTTGGAATAACTCGGTCAATTCTGGTCCAATCTGGCTGGAAACCCTACTCTTTTGGATTTTCGACGCTCTTTCAGGAATCTTTCACCCAAATTTGATTTTGAGCGTCCCCGAATTTTTCAATGTTTTAAAATACGGCAACCCTGAAATGTAAAACACATTTTCTGAAACGATATTTGTTTTAATCGCTATAATTTCTTAACTAGTAGAGATATTAACATGAAACTTTTACCATTGTGTAGAATGGAAGTAGTGCTATATAATGGGTTGCCATTTTTCCATCCAGTGCCACATATTCAATCCCATTTTTGTAGATTTAAAATATAATTTTGTTTTTGAAATAATTCAGACCTAGTAGACCTGGGCTATCATAACCGGTACCAAATTAAAGCTCACTTTTTTTCTTGCCGCCACACCAAGTTTCATAAAATATCTTGTATATTCCCCATTATTTTAGATTTTCAAAAATAGCGATGGAAAATAAGGCGAAAAAATTCAGATTGATTCAAAAAATCATGTGACTTCCCCGTTTTTTGGAATAACTCGGTCAATTCTGGTCCAATCTGGCTGGAAACCCTACTGTTTTGGATTTTCGACGCTCTTTCAGAATCTTTCACCCCAAATTTGATTTTGAGCGTCCCCGAATTTTTCAATGTTTTTAAAATACGGCAACCCTGAAATGTAAAAACATTTTCTGAAACGATATTTGTTTTAATCGCTATATTTCTTAACTAGTAGAGATATTAACATGAAACTTTTACCATTGTGTAGAATGGAAGTAGTGCTATATAATGGGTTGCCATTTTTCCACCCAGTGCCACATATTCAATCCCATTTTTGTAGATTTAAAATATAATTTTGTTTTTGAAATAATTCAAAAACCTAGTAGACCTGGGCTATCATAACCGGGTACCAAATAAAGCTCACTTTTTCTCTGCCACCACACCAAGTTTCATAAAATATTCTTGTATATTTCCCATTATTTTAGATTTTCAAAATAGCGATGGAAAATAAGGCGAAAAATTCAGATTGATTCAAAAAATCATGTGACTTCCCCGTTTTTTGAATAACTCGGTCAATTCTGGTCCAATCTGGCTGGAAAACCTACTGTTTTGGATTTTCGACGCTCTTTCAGAATCTTTCACCCCAAATTTGATTTTGAGCGTCCCCGAATTTGTCAATGTTTTTAAAATACGGCAACCCTGAAATGTAAAAACATTTTCTGAAACGATATTTGTTTTAATCGCTATAATTTCTTAACTAGTAGAGATATTAACATGAAACTTTTACCATTGTGTAGAATGGAAGTAGTGCTATATAATGGGTTGCCATTTTGCCATCCAGTGTCACATATTCAATCCCATTTTTGTAGATTTAAAATATAATTTTGTTTTTGAAATAATTCAAAACCTAGTAGACCTGGGCTATCATAACCGGTACCAAATTAAAGCTCACTTTTTTCTCTGGCCACCACACCAAGTTTCATAAAAATATCTTGTATATTTCCCATTATTTTAGATTTTCAAAAATAGCGATGGAAAATAAGGCGAGAAAAATTCAGATTGATTCAAAAATCATGTGACTTCCCCGTTTTTTGAATAACTCGGTCAATTCTGGTCCAATCTGGCTGGAAAACCTACTGTTTTGGATTTTCGACGCTCTTTCAGAATCTTTCACCCAAATTTGATTTTGATGCGTCCCCGAATTTTTCAATGTTTTTAAAATACTGGCAACCCTGAAATGTAAAAACATTTTCTGAAACGATATTTGTTTTAATCGCTATAATTTCTTAACTAGTAGAGATATTAACATGAAACTTTTACCATTGTGTAGAATGGAAGTAGTGCCTATATAATGGGTTGCCATTTTTCCATCCAGTGCCCACATATTCAATCCCATTTTTGTAGATCTAAAATATAATTTTGTTTTTGAAATAATTCAAAACCTAGTAGACCTGGGCTATCATAACCGGTACTAAATTAAAGCTCACTTTTTTCTCTGCCACCACACCAAGTTTCATAAAAATATCTTGTATATTTCCCATTATTTTAGATTTTCAAAAATAGCGATGGAAAATAAGGCGAAAATTCAGATTGATTCCAAAAATCATGTGACTTCCCCGTTTTTGGAATAACTCCGGTCAATTCTGGTCCAATCTGGCTGGAAACCCTACTGTTTTGGATTTTCGACGCTCTTTCAGAATCTTTCACCCAAATTTGATTTTGAGCGTCCCCGAATTTTTCAATGTTTTTAAAATACGGCAACCCTGAAATGTAAAAACATTTTCTGAAACGATATTTGTTTTAATCGCTATAATTTCTTAACTAGTAGAGATATTAACATGAAACTTTTACCATTGTGTAGAATGGAAGTAGTGCTATATAATGGGTTGCCAATTTTCCATCCAGTGCCACATATTCAATCCCATTTTTGTAGATTTAAAATATAATTTTGTTTTGAAATAATTCAAAACCTAGTAGACCTGGGCTATCATAACCGGTACCAAATTAAAGCTCACTTTTTTTCTTCTGCCAGCCACACCAAGTTTCATAAAAATATCTTGTATATTTCCCATTATTTTCGATTTTCAAAAATAGCGATGGAAAATAAGGCGAAAAATTCAGATTGATTCAAAAAATCATGTGACTTCCCCCGTTTTTGGAATAACTCGGTCAATTCTGGTCCAATCTGGCTGGAAACCCTACTGTTTTGGATTTTCGACGCTCTTTCAGAATCTTTCACCCAAATTTGATTTGAGCGTCCCCGAATTTTTTCAATGTTTTTAAAATACGGCAACCCTGAAATGTAAAAACATTTTCTGAAACGATATTTGTTTTAATCGCTATAATTTCTTAACTAGTAGAGATATTAACATGAAAACTTTTACCATTGTGTAGAATGGAAGTAGTGCTATATAATGGGTTGCCAATTTTCCATCCAGTGCCACCATATTCAATCCCATTTTTGTAGATCTTAAAATATAAGTTTTGTTTTTGAAATAATTCAAAACCTAGTAGACCTGGGCTATCATAACCGGTACCTAAATTAAAGCTCACTTTTTTCTCTGCCACCACACCAAGTTTCATAAAAATATCTTGTATATTTCCCATTATTTTAGATTTTCAAAAATAGCGATGGAAAATAAGGCGAAAAATTCAGATTGATTCAAAAAAATCATGTGACTTCCCCGTTTTTGGAATAACTCGGTCAATTCTGGTCCAATCTGGCTGGAAACCCTACTGTTTTGGATTTTCGACGCTCTTTCAGAATCTTTCACCCCAAATTTGATTTTGAGCGTCCCCGATTTTTCAATTGTTTTTAAATACGGCAACCCTGAAATGTAAAAACATTTTCTGAAACGATATTTGTTTTAATCGCTATAATTTCTTAACTAGTAGAGATATTAACATGAAACTTTTACCATTGTGTAGAATGGAAGTAGTGCTATATAATGGGTTGCCATTTTTCCATCCAGTGCCACATATTCAATCCCATTTTTGTAGATTTAAAATATAATTTTGTTTTTGAAATAATTCAAAACCTAGTAGACCTGGGCTATCATAACCGGTACCAAATTTAAAGCTCACTTTTTTCTCTGCCGCCCACACCAAGTTTCATAAAATATCTTGTATATTTCCCATTATATTTCGATTTTCAAAATAGCGATGGAAAATAAGGCGAAAAATTCAGATTGATTCAAAAAATCATGTGACTTCCCCGTTTTTGGAATAACTCGGTCAATTCTGGTCCAATCTGGCTGGAAACCCTACTGTTTTGGATTTTCGACGCTCTTTCAGAATCTTTCACCCAAATTTGATTTTGAGCGTCCCCGATTTTTCAATGTTTTTAAAATACGGCAACCCTGAAATGTAAAAACATTTTCTGAAACGATATTTGTTTTAATCGCTATAATTTCTTAACTAGTAGAGATATTAACATGAAACTTTTACCATTGTGTAGAATGGAAGTAGTGCTATATAATGGGTTGCCAATTTTCCATCCAGTGCCACATATTCAATCCCATTTTTGTAGATTTAAAATATAATTTTGTTTTTGAAATAATTCAAAACCTAGTAGACCTGGGCTATCATAACCGGTACCAAATTAAAGCTCACTTTTTTCTCTGCCACCACACCAAGTTTCATAAAAATATCTTGTATATTTCCCATTATTTTAGATTTTCAAAAATAGCGATGGAAAATAAGGCGAAAAATTCAGATTGATTCAAAAAATCATGTGACTTCCCCGTTTTTTGAATAACTCGGTCAATTCTGGTCCAATCTGGCTGGAAAACCTACTGTTTTGGATTTTCGACGCTCTTTCAGAATCTTTCACCCAAATTTGATTTTGAGCGTCCCCGAATTTTTCAATGTTTTTAAAATACGGCAACCCTGAAATGTAAAAACATTTTCTGAAACGATATTTGTTTTAATCGCTATAATTTCTTAACTAGTAGAGATATTAACATGAAACTTTTACCATTGTGTAGAATGGAAGTAGTGCTATATAATGGGTTGCCATTTTTCCATCCAGTGTCCACATATTCAATCCCATTTTTGTAGATTTAAAATATAATTTTGTTTTTTGAAATAATTCAAAACCTAGTAGACCTGGGCTATCATAACCGGTACCAAATTAAAGCTCACTTTTTTCTCTGCCACCACACCAAGTTTCATAAAAATATCTTGTATATTTCCCATTATTTTAGATTTTCAAAATAGCGATGGAAAATAAGGCGAAAAATTCAGATTGATTCAAAAAATCATGTGACTTCCCCGTTTTTGGAATAACTCGGTCAATTCTGGTCCAATCTGGCTGGAAAACCCTACTGTTTTGGATTTTCGACGCTCTTTCAGAATCTTTCACCCAAATTTGATTTTGAGCGTCCCCGAATTTTTCAATGTTTTTAAAATACGGCAACCCTGAAATGTAAAAACATTTTCTGAAACGATATTTGTTTTAATCGCTATAATTTCTTAACTAGTAGAGATATTAACATGAACTTTTACCATTGTGTAGAATGGAAGTAGTGCTATATAATGGGTTGCCAATTTTCCATCCAGTGCCACATATTCAATCCCAATTTTTGTAGATTTAAAATATAATTTTGTTTTTGAAATAATTCAAAACCTAGTAGACCTGGGCTATTCATACCGGTACCAAATTAAAGGCTCACTTTTTCTCTGCCACCACACCAAGTTTCATAAAAATATCTTGTATATTTCCCATTATTTTAGATTTTCAAAAATAGCGATGGAAAATAAGGCAAAAATTCAGATTGATTCAAAAAATCATGTGACTTCCCCGTTTTTGGAATAACTCGGTCAATTCTGGTCCAATCTGGCTGGAAAACCTACTGTTTTGGATTTTCGACGCTCTTTCAGAATCTTTCACCCAAATTTGATTTTGAGCGTCCCCGAATTTTTCAATGTTTTTAAAATACGGCAACCCTGAAATGTAAAAACATTTTCTGAAACGATATTTGTTTTAATCGCTATAATTTCTTAACTAGTAGAGATATTAACATGAAACTTTTACCATTGTGTAGAATGGAAGTAGTGCTATATAATGGGTTGCCATTTTTCCATCCAGTGCCACATATTCAATCCCATTTTTGTAGATTTAAAATATAATTTTGTTTTTGAAATAATTCAAAACCTAGTAGACCTGGGCTATCATAACCGGTACCAAATTAAAGCTCACTTTTTCTCTGCCACCACACCAAGTTTCATAAAAATATCTTGTATATTTCCCATTATTTTAGATTTTCAAAAATAGCGATGGAAAATAAGGCGAAAAATTCAGATTGATTCAAAAAATCATGTGACTTCCCGTTTTTGAATAACTCGGTCAATTCTGGTCCAATCTGGCTGGAAAAACTACTGTTTTGGATTTTCGACGCTCTTTCAGAATCTTTCACCCAAATTTGATTTTGAGCGTCCCCGAATTTTTCAATGTTTTTAAAATACGGCAACCCTGAAATGTAAAACATTTTCTGAAACGATATTTGTTTTAATCGCTATAATTTCTTAACTAGTAGAGATATTAACATGAAACTTTTACCATTGTGTAGAATGGAAGTAGTGCTATATAATGGGTTGCCATTTTTCCATCCAGTGCCAATATTCAATCCCATTTTGTAGATCTAAAATATAATTTTGTTTTTGAAATAATTCAAACCTAGTAGACCTGGCTGGGCTATCAAAACCTTGTACCTATCATAACCGGTACCAAATTAAAGCTCACTTTTTCTTGCCACCACACCAAGTTTCATAAAAATATCTGTATATTTCCCATTATTTTAGATTTTCAAAAATAGCGATGGAAAATAAGGCGAAAAATTCAGATTGATTCAAAAAATCATGTGACTTCCCCGTTTTGGAATAACTCGGTCAATTCTGGTCCAATCTGGCGGGAACCCTACTGTTTTGGATTTTCGACGCTCTTTCAGAATCTTTCACCCAAATTTGATTTTGAGCGTCCCCGAATTTTTCAATGTTTTTAAAATACGGCAACCCTGAAATGTAAAAACATTTCTGAAACGATATTTGTTTTAATCGCTATAATTTCTTAACTAGTAGAGATATTAACATGAAACTTTTACCATTGTGTAGAATGGAAGTAGTGCTATATAATGGTTGCCAATTTTCCATCCAGTGCACATATTCAATCCCATTTTTGTAGATTTAAAATATAATTTTGTTTTGAAATAATTCAAACCTAGTAGACCTGGGCTATCATAACCGGTACCAAATTAAAGCTCACTTTTTTCTCTGCCACCACACCAAGTTTCATAAAAATATCTTGTATATTTCCCATATTTTAGATTTTCAAAAATAGATGGATGGAAAATAAGGCGAAAAATTCAGATTGATTCAAAAAATCATGTGACTTCCCCGTTTTTGGAATAACTCGGTCAATTCTGGTCCAATCTGGCTGGAAAACCTACTGTTTGTTTGGATTTTCGACGCTCTTTCAGAATCTTTCACCCAAATTTGATTTTGAGCGTCCCCGAATTTTTCATGTGTTTTAAAATACGGCAACCCTGAAATGTAAAAACATTTTCTGAAACGATATTTGTTTTAATCGCTATAATTCTTAACTAGTAGAGATATTAACATGAAACTTTACCATTGTGTAGAATGGAAGTAGTGCTATATAATGGGTTGCCATTTTTCCATCCAGTGCCACTATTCAATCCCATTTTTGTAGATTTAAATATAATTTTGTTTTTGAAATAATTCAAAACCTAGTAGACCTGGGTATCATAACCGGTACCAAATTAAAGCTCACTTTTTTCTCTGCCACCACACCAAGTTTCATAAAATATCTTGTATATTTCCCATTATTTTAGATTTTCAAAATAGCGATGGAAAATAAGGCGAAAAATTCAGATTGATTCAAAAATCATGTGACTTCCCGTTTTTGAATAACTCGGTCAATTCTGGTCCAATCTGGCTGGAAACCCTACTGTTTTGGATTTTCGACGCTCTTTCAGAATCTTTCACCCAATTTGATTTTGAGCGTCCCCGAATTTTCAATGTTTTTAAAATACGGCAACCCTGAAATGTAAAACATTTTCTGAAACGATATTGTTTTAATCGCTATTAATTTCTTAACTAGTAGAGATATTAACATGAAACTTTTACCATTGTGTAGAATGGAAGTAGTGCTATATAATGGGTTGCCATTTTTCCATCCAGTGCCACATATTCAATCCCATTTTTGTAGATTTAAAATATAATTTTGTTTTTGAAATAATTCAAAACCTAGTAGACCTGGGCTATCATAACCGGTACCAAATTAAAGCTCACTTTTTTCTCTTGCACCCACACCAAGTTTCATAAAAATATCTTGTATATTTCCCATTATTTTAGATTTTCAAAAATAGCGATGGAAAATAAGGCGAAAAATTCAGATTGATTCAAAAAATCATGTGACTTCCCCGTTTTTTGAATAACTCGGTCAATTCTGGTCCAATCTGGCTGGAAACCCTACTGTTTTGGATTTCGACGCTCTTTCAGAATCTTTCACCCAAATTTGATTTTGAGCGTCCCCGATTTTTTCAATGTTTTTAAAATACGGCAACCCTGAAATGTAAAAACATTTTCTGAAACGATATTTGTTTTAATCGCTATATTCTTAACTAGTAGAATTATTAACATGAAAATTTTACCCATTGTGTAGAATGGAAGTAGTGCTATAAATGGGTTGCCATTTTTCCATCCAGTGCCACATATTCAATCCCATTTTTGTAGATTTAAAATATAATTTTGTTTTTGAAATAATTCAAAACCTAGTAGACCTGGGCTATCATAACCGGTACCAAATTAAAGCTCACTTTTTTCTCTGCCACACACCAAGTTTCATAAAAATATCTGTATATTTCCCATTATTTTAGATTTTCAAAAATAGCGATGGAAAATAAGGCGAAAAATTCAGATTGATCAAAAAATCATGTGACTTCCGTTTTTTGAATAACTCGGTCAATTCTGGTCCAATCTGGCTGGAAAACCTACTGTTTGGATTTTCGACGCTTTTCAGAATCTTTCCACCCAAATTTGATTTTGAGCGTCCCCGAATTTTCAATGTTTTTAAAATACGGCAACCCTGAAATGTAAAAACATTTTCTGAAACGATATTTGTTTTAATCGCTATAATTTCTTAACTAGTAGAGATATTAACATGAAACTTTTACCATTGTGTAGAATGGAAGTAGTGCTATATAATGGGTTGCCTTTTTCCATCCAGTGCCACATATTCAATCCCATTTTTGTAGATTTAAAATATAATTTTGTTTTTGAAATAATTCAAAACCTAGTAGAGACCTGGGCTATCATAACCGGTACCAAAATTAAAGCTCACTTTTTTCTCTGCCACCACAACCAGTTTCATAAAAATATCTTGTATATTTCCCATTATTTTAGATTTTCAAAAATAGC